>CAUYLG010018697.1:0-31295 GCA_963573385.1 Cacajao melanocephalus
AATAAACAAAGTTTCATTATTCATTTAAATAAAATTACACCTGTCTTCATTTTTTGCACTGTCCCCCTAAAAAAACACCCCAATCCACCAGGGTCAAAAAAAAAAAACACCCCCAAAAAAAAAAAAAAAAAAAAAAAAAAAAGAAAGAAAGAAAGGAAAAAGAAATGTGATTGGACAAAAAGGGTATGATCTAAACCCAGCAAGGCCTGTCTGTTCAGATTCTTCCTGGCCTCTCTGTACAACACTTTTACCTCCAGGGCATGGGGCAGGGCCCTCTCCAGAATGAGGGTCTCATGACCCACAGCTAGATTAGGGTCTGGCTGCGGGGAGGTCAAAGGAGGGCAGGGAAAGATCAGAGAGAAAGAGAGAGATTCTTTTTACTGTAATAAGGGCTGCGGGGGTTATGAGCCCGGAACTGTGGATGAAAACCAATATATGTGGCCGGGCGCAGTGACTGACACCTGTCATCCCAGCACATTGGGAGACCAACATGGGAGGATTACTTGAGCCCAGGAGTTTGAGACTAGCCTGGGCAACATAGTGAGACCCCATCTTCACAAAAATATAAAAAAATCAGTCAGGCATGGTGACATGTGCCTGTAGTTCCAGTTATTTGAGAAGCAGAAGTGGGAGAATAGCTTAAGCCCAGGAGTCTGAGGATACAGTGAGCCCTGATTTGTGCCACTGCCCTCCAGCCTGGACAATATAGCGAGACTCTGTTTCAAAAAACAAAATGAAACCAACGAAGAAAAAATCTATATTTATAAATATAAAAGAAATATGTATATGTGTATATATATATGTGTGTGTGTATATATATATAATATCACAACTAGCATACTGAAAAATTAACAGGTGGGAAGCTTTCCAAGTATGTTCTTGGGAAATGACTCAGGATAGTAAATGACTGACAGGCAGGTAGGAAGGGGGCCAGGCCCTGCGGTAGACCAAGTAACAAACAGGTCCCAGAGCAGGGAGGGCAGGGTTGATGTTCCTCTCCCTGCACACGCTGCACCTCACTCCCGGCAGCCTCAAAGGAGCCTCTCCAGGGCCACACTGGAACTGCAAACATGGGATTTTGTTTGCTGACTTGGCTTAGCAACAAGGCCTCACTCTGACCTTTTCTCTGCACAGCATTAAAGAGAACAGGTACACTGAAAATGGGATTACATAGATTTCCCATGAGCACTGCCACATTTTGAAGGAAAACTGCTGAGCACTGCTGCCTGGAATGAGCAATGCCATCTGCCCTAGCCCGACCTGTATCACTTCCACCCCTGTGTAGGTGCCTTCCCCACAGGAGGTGAGGGCCAGCCCTGCCCACTCCCTGGGAGTCCCTGCCAGGCAAGGGCTATGCTGGTCCTTGGGCTCATGCTGTCAGGGACTTTGTTGAAGGGGCCAGAGACCCCTCAGTCTATCTTGGTTAATGGCAAGCTGTTTTTTGTTGTTGTTGTTTTGAGACGGAATGTTGCTTTGTCGCCACGCTGGAGTGCAGTGGACTGATCTCAGCTCACTGCAACCTCCGCCTCCCTGATTCAAGCGCTTCTCCTGCCTCAGCCTCCTGAATAGCCAGGACTACAGGCGCGTGCCACCACGCCCAGCTATTTTTGTATTTTTGGTAGATATGGGGTTTCACAATGTTGGCCAGGATGGTCTCCGATCTCTTGACCTCATGATCCACCCACCTCGGCCTCCCAAAGTGCTGGGAGTATAGTCATGAGCCACTGCACCCAGCCCAGCAAGCTGTTTTTAGATATGCAGAGAAGTAAGAGCAAGCAAACCAACCACGGGGCTGGGCTTTGTTGACATGCAGGACACCATTTGAGATGTAAGAGCAGCTCTAGTAACCTGGAAGCAGCCCTCACATGGCAACCACTGTTTCTGAGTCATTTTTTGGGATTATCAGGCTGGAGCTCCCTGTCATTAGGATGACTCATCTTTATCTCTGCTTACACTGCTTCTGTCCCTGCTAACTAAAGTCTCTGCTATCTGCCTTTGTATTGCAGCTTCTGCAGCTTCTGCAGCTGGGCATGGTGGCTCACGCCTGTAATCCTAGCACTTCGGGAGGCTGAGGCAAGCGGATCACCTGAAATCAGGAGTTCGAGACCAGCCTGGCCAACATGGCAAAGACCTGTCTCTACTAAAAATACAAAAATTAGCCAGGCGTGATGTTGAGCACCTGTAATCCCAGCTACTCCAGAGGCTGAGGCAGGAGAATCACTTGAATTAGGGAGGTAAAGGTTGCAGTGAGCCGAGATTGGCCACTGCACTCCAGCCTGGGCAACAGAGCAAGACTGTCTCAAAAAAATAAAAATAAAATAAAGAAAATTGAAGAGGAAAACATGGGCTTGATGCTGATTCATGTGATGGAGAAAAGGTCAGGCAGGAATATAGAAAGTGCCAGGACCAGGGCTGTGTATGTCAATTTTCAACAACAGGTTGGGAAGGCCCATATGAGAGAGTCTAGGACTGTCTAGGACCTCACAGATGAGAGAGGCAGGCATGTCCATAGGCACACAGTGCAGTGTGTAACACTTGATTGAGTCAGAGAGCCATAGGAGCCACGAGGCATTTGAGGAGGGAAACAGAATATAGGCACCACATTCTGTCCACACCTGTCCCTGCTATTCCAAAGCCCTACCGCAGGAGCAGGGAGACTCCCATTAGGAATTATCAAATTCAGTGGAGATCAACCTTACTTTTCTTTTTTTGAGACAGGATCTCATTCCGTCACCCAGGCTGGAGTTCAATGGCACGATCATGGCTCACTGCACCTCAGCCTCCTGGATTCAAGTAATCTTCTCACCCTCTCAATCTCCCAAGTAGCTGGGACTATAGGTGAGCACCACCATGCCCAGATAATTTTTTGTATCTTTTGTAGAGATGAGGTTTCTCTATGTTACCCAAGCTGGTCTTGAACACCTGAGCTCAAGCGATTCTCCCACCTCAGCCTTGCAAAGTGCTGGGATTACAGGCACGAGCTACGGTGCCAAGCCTGGGACTCAACCTCTAAGGCTCATCAGAACCACTGAGAGGCCTTGTGAAACACACAGTGCAGAACCCACCCCCAGCAATTCAGGTTTTGTAGGTCTGCAGTGGAGGCCCCATCATTCGCATTATTTACACTTCCCCAGGTAAAGCAGCCGCTGTTGTTCCCGGTACCACAGTTTGAGAACCACTGTTCTGATTTACATCATGCCCTGCCAGCACTTCTGACTTTTCCTTTGCTCTTCACTCTGTCTAAAATCATCTACTCCCCGCTGGGTGCTGTGGCTCACGCTTTTAAACCCAGCACTTTGGAAGGCTAAGGTGCAAGGATCACTTAAGCCCAGGAGTTTGAGACCAGCCTAGGCCACAGTGAGACCTCATCTCTACTAAAAATTTAAAAATTAGCCAGGCATGATGCTGCACACCTGTAGTCCCAGCTACTAGGGAGGTTGAGGTGGGAGGATCATACCACAGCACTCCAGCCTTTGCAACAGAGCAAGACCTTGTCTCAAAAAAAAAAAACGCCTACTTTCTTTTCTTTCTATTTTTCCTTCAAGGCCCAATTCAGGAGTCTACTTCCTTCGGGAAAACTTCCTTGACTTTCCCAGGCAAAATCCTTCATACTCCCACCTTTTCTGAGTATTTTCCCTTTTTATTTTCTTCCCATCTCATTACTGCACTCACATCTAGCTGCTTTCCTGGATTTGTAAGTATTTGAGGGCAATTTCTCCAGTTCCTAGTATCTGGTATGCATTCAAGAAAACTTTCTGAAATCCCCACGTTTTCTCCTGGTGTTTGTGAAAGGAAGGCCCCACTTCCAGCATGTTTCTTCCTGAGCTTTCCTCATCATCTCAATTCCCAACTCACCCTCAGCTCTCTGGCTCCCCTACACTTCCTGGTCCCAGCAGGTCCAGGCCCACTGTTATACCACATCTGGCCATCAGCAAAGTTGAAATTCTTTCTCCAACAAAGCAATGTGCAGGTTGAAGGTTTTGTTTTATGTTTTAGAGACAGGGTCTCACTCTGTCACCCAGGCTGGAGTGCAGTGGCACAATTATAACTCACTGCAGCCTTGACTTCCTGGGCTCAAGCAATCCTCCTGTCTCAGCCTCTGAGTAGCTGGGACCATAGGTGTATGCCCCCATGGCTGGTTCGTTTTTAAAGTTTTTGTAGAGACGATGGTCTCACTATGTTGTCCCGGCTGGCCTTGCCCTCCTGGCTTCAAGCAGTCCTCCCACCTCCACCTCCCAAAGCACTAGGATTACAGGTGTGAGCTACAGTGTCCCACCCAGTTTGAAGTTTTAAGAGAGATGTTTTACTAAGAGACTCCAATAAGCAAAGTCAAGCACCAGAAATGCAAAACATGCGTAGCTCAGCAGGAAGGTCAGAGAGAGACCCAGTGTTTCAACTCTGCTTCCACCACCAGCTGAGTGGCCTTCAGCAAGTCACAGGCCCCTTCAGGTGTTCATGGAACTGGACTGGGAGATTCTAAGGTCGTTTCCAGCTCTCAAATTACATAATTACTGAATCTGAATTTATCTAAATACTAAGCAAAGATACCCAAGCTTCTAGCATGTCAGTCCCAAGTCTGGTGGGAAATCTGCTCTTCTTCCAAGCTGTTTGCTGGTTTTTCTCTGCATGTGAAGTCATAGGGAGCTAGCTAAAGATTCACGGTGAGTCTTCTCAAAGCACCTGCAAAAGGAAACTGCAGACTTAAACTGTAGCCCAGAGAAAGGTGCATAGACAACATCTGAATCTTAGCATTGCTACTACATGACTTTCAGTGAATTGTTTAACTTCTCTGGGCCTCGGTTTTCTTGCCTTTAAAGTGGAAGCAAAAACAGAATCTACCTTAAAGGATTCCTATGAGATGTAAGAAAAATAATTAATAGCAACAGAGGCTAGCACAGCGCTGGTGTTCAGCAAGCATGAGTCGGCTCTTGGGGGCTCCCTCTGCACACTTTGATTCCACCTCTGCTGCCAGCCTGGCTCCTTAATGAGGAAAACGTTTTCTATTCTGAGCCTCAAATCCTTCCGATGAGCTTCTGGCCGCTCCTCCCAGTCTTGCTGGGTCATTCATTCACTCACCTTATAATTACTAAAGTTTTATCAAATGCCAGATGTGGTGAAAAGAATACGTACAGATAATTAAGACAAACTTAAGACAGTCCCCAACCTCAAGGAGCTAGAGCGTTGCTTTAGTTAAGATTAGACAAGTCAATACCATAAAATGGTGAGATAAATGCTACCAGGGGAAGCACTGGGTCTACATGTATAGGAGAGGTTGAAAGAGACATCCTAGGCCAGGTGACATCCAAATTGATGGCAGAAGGGTGAGGAGGACTGGCCCAACTGGGTGGTGGCAGGGAAGAGAGTTCCTGGGGCCGGGAGGAAATGAGGCTGGAGACCTGAGCAGGATTATGTTGCCAAAGGCCTTTGGGAGCAAGGCAGAGGCACTGCAGGGTGTGAAGCAGGAGAGTTTGTTTGTATTTTGTTTTGTATTTTTTTGTTTTGAGAAGGAGGCCTGCTCTGTTGCCAGACTGGAGTGCAGTAGCGTGATCCCACCTCACTAAGAGAAATCCGAGGGGCGGCTTTCTCTTTGTGAAATTGTCTGGGTGCTGTGCAGAGAATCCATGAATGGGAGGTAGGGGAGGCTGGCAAACCTGCAAGAGAGCGTGGTCCAGATGGCACTGGGCTGACCCTGGAGAGAAGGGTGGTGGCTGAAGGTGAAGACAGTTGAGAAAAGGGGGAGAATTGGAGAGGTGTCTACAGGGTAGCATCTACAAGACTAGAGGTGAATCAGATGAGAAAGTGTCGGGAGGGAGGAATCGAGAATGATGCCTACATTTCCGGCTTAAGCATCCCAGTGGATGCTGATGTCATTAACTGAGATTTGGAGTCGAGGAACAGATGAAATTAGTTTTAGGAGATATAAGGTATGTGAGGTTGAGGGGTAGGGCTGTTAAAAGGTAGGAGGATTGTTCATCGATTACTGGGAAAGAACCAATCAAGGTAGATGTTAAGGACAGAGAAAAAAGGGGTCCAGGAATCTGTGACGTGAAGCCTCTGCTAAAGACCAGAGGGCAGCCGGGCGCAGTGGCTCATGCCTGTAATCCCAGCACTTTGGGAGGCTGAGACGGGTGGACAACTTGAGATCAGCCTGGCCAACATGGCGAAACCCCATCTCTACTAAAAATACAAAATTAGCCAGGCGTGATGGCAGGCACCTGTAATCCCACCTACCTGGGAGGCTGAGGCAGAAGAATCGCTTAAACCCAGGAGGCGGAGGTTGCAGTGAACCGAGACCACACCATTGCACTCCAGCCTGGGTAATGAGAGCAAAACTCCATCTCAAAAAAAAAAAAAAAAAAAAAAAATCAGAGGGCATGTGGCCGGAACACGTGGAAGGATGAGCTCTAGACAGGAGGGAGGCCCCTCCTCAGCTCTTGGGATGGAAGGAAGGAGGCAGCCGCAGGTCTGCAAGCACCCGGGGTCTTTCTTGCTCTCAACTTTGGGAGTCCTGCCTTTCCCAGCATCCTCTGATCTCTGACCTATTCCATTTGTCTGAACATCCCACAGCCAGTCAGTGAATTTTCTTTCATTTAGTGGGACCAGCAGTACTTAGCGGCCACCTTGAACAAATAATAGTTGGCCTTGGACAAGTAACTATGTGTCAGCTTCCTCATCTGCAAAATGGAGACAGAAAACCTCAAAGTTTCTCATGACGGTAAGATGAAATTATGTATGGATGTGCTTAGAATATTGCAGAGCATGTAGGAAACTCTTTGAAGTGCTAGCTAGTATTCTCATTCAACTCTGGATGTATGAGGACAAATGCTGTGTTTACCTGGAGTGCTCCGGACCGTCCCCTTAGTCGGAAGCAGGCTTCCTGTTTCCGCCCCTTTCAAAGCCACGGAGCTCCTTTTCTTAGCTGTCCATTAAATTCCTATTTCCAATTTGCTCCTCATTTTAAAATCAAAGATAATAAATAAGCTGTGTGATCTCATGCAGGAATTCCCCAAGCTGCCTAGGACAGGAAAAAAAAAAAAAAAAAAAAAAATCCCGGCCCCGCCAATAACCAGAATCACTGGGATTTGGGACCATGCAGTCTGTATTTCGAACGCTGGTCTGATGAAACTGGCTCAGAATTTGTAGTGATGAAACTAGACTTTAGAACTGGCTCTACATTTAACAGGGCAGTTTTGGGCACCTCTCTGAGCTTTTATTTCTCCTTCTGTAAAATAAGGAGAGTAAAATCTGCTTATAGAGTTATTATACGGATCTGATGAGATATCACGGGGCAAAGCGCTCTGCGAGTCATCCAATGCTATATATGGTTCCAAGATATTTTTTATGGGTCTCTGAAATGTGAGCTGCTAGCCCAGGTTTTATTTGATCATTGAGTCCTCAGATGGTTTTCCAGAATTTCCCACCGTTAACAGTTATACATCACCAAGAAGAATCTCATAACATATATTATTTTATTACATGTCATTCCCATCAAAGGAAGTGGGATGTATCTAGTGAAACCCATGTGCTCACCACCCCTTTTGTCAGAGTAATGTTTGTTTTTAATCTGCCTTCAACTGGCCTTTGTTTCATTTCAAAGGAAAATCCTCTCAATCTGGTATCTGCAGAACTTGAGTCCTGCCCATTGAGGATTTCATCAACTTGGGATTTCTTCACCCCTGACCTCAGCCACCCACACCAAGGCATCCTCATAAAGCAGCCTCCTCCCACCATAGAAGCCTGCCTGGCCTCCTCCCTGGGGTGGCCTTTATGAAGTGGAGAGGGGAGGCTGCTTCTTCAGGTCCCTTCAGGATGCTGGCATTTCAAGCCAGAAGCACAGTGCCTGCCTCTGCTTTCACACACACTACCTGGCTGCGGCTCTGGGAGTCAGAGGGAATTTTATAGTCAAGGAAAACGGAGCTCTCGTGTGTTCCACAGTTCACCTAAGATCACCCCAAAAGGAGGTGTCGGGGGGCAGCTCCAGCAGTCCTAGTCTCCTTTCCCCCCTATAACATACCCCATTGGAAGCCTCTTTCAACTTGAGTCTCGTCATTTACAGCCCTGGTCTTATTCTGCTCTTGAATCTCTTTTCCTCTGTAACCCTGAGTTTGAAGAACTAAAGCCTGTGGTTCCTTACAGATAAGCAAGATTCCATTCTGTCTGCAGTGAACTCTAGTCTCTTTGAGTGTCTCACATATTTATCTCACTTTTGCTCCCTGAAGCCTCTTTCAAACATCATGAGTACTGATAAGATGATTAATCACTGTTTAAATCAATTCAACTTTTAGGTTCTTACACCGCAGGCACGGAGCTCCCTTCGTGTTTATTTTCGATTTTGAAAGGACAGTGCCAGTCTTAGCTCCAAGGCTCCCCCTCAGCAGAAGGTCCAACATTTCTTTCTTGAACCTGTGTCATTTGCTCCCCTCACACACTGCCCATTAATTGGGCCCAGACCTGCAGAGGCGTGGGTAGCAAAAGACAAAGGGAATCCTAAGCCAGCCTTCCTCATTGAATATCTAGACTTTAAGAACTTTTCAAGCGTTTATTTGAGAAGAGACTGTTTTCAGACTCCAGGAAGCCACTATAAGCCTGGATCTTTGGTGAGCTATGAAATCCAAAGGGCCAGGATGGGCGCGGTGGCTCACACCTGTAATCCCAGCACTTTGGGAGGCCTAGGCAGGTGGATTACCTGAAGTCAGGAGTTGTAAACCAGCCTGGCCAACATGGAGAAACCCATCTCTACTAAAACTACAAAAAATTAGCCAAGCGTGATGGCGCAAGGTTGTAATCTCAGCTATTTAGGAGACTGAGGCAAAAGAATTGCTTAAAGCTGGGAGGTGGAGGTTGCAGTGAACTGAGATGGTGCCATTGCACTCCAGCCTGGGGAACAAGAGTGAAACTCTGTCTCAGAAAGAGAGAAGGACAGGAGAGAGAGAGAGAGGAAGGAAGGAAGGGAGGGAGGGAGGGAGGGAAGGGAACTCCAAAGGGTCTGATCACTCAGTCCCCTAGCAAATGGGGTGGCCAGATAATGTCAACCCTGCATAAACCCTCCAGTGGCTTCCCATCTCTTTATTTATTTATTTACTTATTGTCAGAGTCTCCCTCTGTCACCCAGGCTGGAGTGCAGTGGTGCAATCTTAGCTCACTGCAACCTCTTGCTTCCCAGGTTCAAGCAATTCTCCTGCCTCAGCCTCCCAAGTAGTAGAGGTTACAAGCACACATCACCACACCTGGCCAATTTTTGTATTTTTAATAGATGGAGTTTCACCATGTTGGCCAGGCTGGTCTTGAACCCCTGACCTCAGATGATCCACTGCGTTGGCCTCCCAAAGTGCTGGGATTATAGGCATGAGCCACTGTACCCGGCCTTCTGGTCTCTTCAGAAGGAAACCCAGAGTCCTGCACATGCTGCTCCTGCCTCCAGCTTCTGCCCCAGTCCTTCCAGACTCTAGCTTTTGTGTTTTTCTGTGGCACTGGCTTAGGATACCTTCCCTACACAGCTTTTTTTGTTCCAGCTCTCACACCAATGCCTCATATACTCAGAAGTTGTCTCTACCACCTGATCTAAAACAGCCCGGCACATGGTGCCTGAGATCAGGCCATAGATCTGTCTCCGTCTCTTTGTCCCCTTTGTGTCTCTCCAAGGCCCCACCAAGAGCCACTGCGCAGGTCCTCCAACTCTGCTTCACCTCACCCCAACACTCAGCTGATGTCCCCCAAAACCATCACATACCAGACTTTCTCCCACATCTTTCTTTTCCCTGTTTCCCTTGCCTCTAATTAAAATAATAATAATAGTGATCTTCCCCAGTGCCCCATTCCTCCTGGGTGCAGTTTAGGGGTAAGAGCTGAGACTAGAGATAGAAATACATTTAGCACACCAGGTGCAGTGGTTCACACCTGTAATCCCAGCACTTTGAAAGGTCAAGGCAGGCAGATCACCCAAGGTCAGGAGTTTGAGATCCGCCTGGCCAACAAGGCAAAACCCCATCTCTACTAAAAGTACAAAAAAAATTAGCCAGGCATGGTGGCAACCACCTGTAGTCCCAGCTACTCTGGAGGCTGAGGCAGGGGAATTGCTTGAACCTGGGAAGCAGAGGTTGCAGTGAGCCAAGATTGTGCCACTGTACTCTAGCCTGGGGAACACAGAGAGACCCTAGAGAGAGAGAGAGAGAGAGAGAAAGAAAAAGAAAGAAAGAAATAAAAAGAAAGAAAGAAAGAAGAAAGAAAGAAAGAAAAGAAGGAAGGAAGGAAGACAAAGAAAGAAAGAGAGAAGGAAGGGAGGGAGGGAAGGAGGGAGGGAAGGAAGGAAGGAAGGGCACTGGCTAGGAGCTAGTTTACACCAGGGTTTGAATTTCAGCTTTTTGACTCTAAACCCTGGGCAACTGTCTAATGTCTTGGAGCCTCAGGCTTCTCATCTTTAAAATGGGGCTAATCAAGTCCACTGTGATTTTTAACTTATGTGTCAATTTGTCTAGGCCACAGTACTCAGATATTTGGTCAAACATTATTCTGGATGTTTCTGTGTTTTTAGATGAGATTAACATTTAAATGGGTGAACTTCGAGTGAAGAAGACTGTTGTCCATAATATGGATGGGCTTCATCCAATCAGTTAAAAGCTGAAACAGAACAAAAGACTATTCTCTCCACTTACCCCCAGCAAGAAGGCATTCTGCCAGTAGATGGGCCTTCGCACTGGATGCCAGCGTCAGTTCTTCCCTGGGTCTCTAGCCTGCTGTCCTGCTCTGCAGATTTTAGACTTGCCAGCCTCAATTGTGAGCCAATTCCTTAAAATAAATCTCTCTCTCTTTCTCTCTCTCCACAGACAGAAAGACACACATGCACACATACACACACATGCACCCTCTGTTAGTTTTCTCTGGAGAACTCAAAACTACTATATCTACCTTACAGTGATGAGTCATTATTACTAATAATTGCTGCTATTTATTGAGTGCTTACAATGCCTGCCCATCTTGCTAAGGGTTTACTACCTATTATTTCATTGAATCCTTACCACACCCTTATGAACTGGGTATTATCATTGTCCACTGTGTATGGTGAGGAAATAGATGCTTTGAGAGATTTAAATCACTCACAGCTAGCAAAGGGTAGAACTAGGATTTGAATTTTAATAACCATCCTCACTGCCTCAACTGACTGCCTAATTAACAGATGTTCCTCTTATCTAATGTTCTATTCCACTCTCTCACTGAATTGAAGCATATTCATTCATTTTATTCATGTATCTGATTTGGGAACATATACATATATGTTTGAACATATATGATTATATATATATATATAAATGTCTATTTTATATGTGGAGATATATATAATCATATAAAATTGTCTGATT
Organism: Cacajao melanocephalus; assembly: GCA_963573385.1. NCBI lineage: Eukaryota > Metazoa > Chordata > Mammalia > Primates > Pitheciidae > Cacajao > Cacajao melanocephalus. The sequence goes on from CAUYLG010018697.1 coordinate 11,358, forward strand.
TTATGTGGTTCAGAAGCCATCAGGAGACCAGGGATAGGAGGTTCTGACTGCATTCCTCAGACCACCCCAGATTGGCTCTCCTGGAGGCTGAGTGTCTGCCTACCCATCAGAGCCCCCTCAGCTTCCTGCCTCTGTCTGCAATGCCGGAAGGCAGCCCTGCCACTCAGGCCAGGGAGCTCCCTGGAAGCCAGCCCCTCTTGGTCCACTCCAGTGAGCCATCTCATCTGTGTTGCTGCAGAATTTCTAGGTGCCCTGACTTTGTCGGGAGCAAACTGGCTTGACAGTAGAGTTTGTGGAGGAAGGGACGTGTTCATGACCTTTGACCTGGACTTTGTACAGGTACCATTTTGAGCCTGTTCATTTCAGTCTCTTTTTACTGATAAACTCATACACAGAAACAAGATGCTGGAGTGGCTGGCTTCCAGCATAGCAGAAGGTGGGGAGAACTGCAGTTTGCAGGGTACTATGGCTTGTCACGCTGCTGCCAAAGAAATGCTGCTGAAATTCACCACCAGGTTTAACCCTGCCTGCTCCAATGTAGTGGTGTGGTAAGGAGGCACTTGGCCTCTTCTGGAGAGGGAAGAGCCCTCGGTAAGAGGCTCCTAAGTGCTTCAGTAATGATTCTTCTGGCTCCCCTTCTTTATGAATGTTTTCCTAGAAAATTTCCTTTACCAGTGAACAAAATTTGTTTTAAGTTGGAAGGAGAAGGACCAAATAATTTTTTTTTAATTAAAAAGCATCTTAGGGCAGGTAAATGTGCACTTTTCTTTTATGCTAATTAGAATGAGTCGAATTAGAAAGCAGTTTCCATTTGTTATGCCCCCCTTAGCACTTTGCTAAAAGCTTTGCCTGCATTATCTCCTTTGATGTTCCCACAACCCTGTCAAGTGGGTATTACTTTTGACAGATGATGGCACAATGGCTCAAAGGATGCAGGAGACTGCCCAGGGTCACATAGCTGTAAGTAACAAAATTGCTACTCCAGACCTCCCCTGGCAGAGAAGCATCTCCTAGAATGATGTCTTGGTGAATGGCACGGGAGGCTTTTGACTTTCATAATCATTGGTTCTGCTGGGAAGTGTGCCTAGAAGGAATGCCTAAAAATGGTGGAATCTCTCTGCTTTCTTTACCAGAATTCATTCATTCACTCACTCATTCAACAAGTGTAAATTGAGTGCTTCTTCTATGTGTCAGGCCTGTTTTAGATGCTGGAAGTAAGATATAGTCCTGTCTGTCTGGCCAGATACTGGGTTGCCATGCAGACGTGAAACATTTTCAACATCAAATTCAGCAAAACCTTCCCTGATGGATCTTTCTCTTTGTTGTAAAAACTCACAGCACTGCTTTTTGCCAAGAAAAGTCCTTACTCCTATAACTTTCTGACCTTGTTTGGCAGACATTTGTACTGTTATGAATCCTTTCCAAAACCCATGACTCCTTAAACCAGTTAGACTATGAACTCCTTTAGAGCAGAGGTTGTACACATATCAGTCACCCAACAAATACACTTTGACTTTATGAAAATCATTTTTGATACTGAATAATTTCTATATAGAATCAAACTGTTTACAGTTGGCCAGGCACAGTGGCTCACACCCGTAATCCTAGCACTTTGGGAGGCCAAGGCGGGTGGATCGCTTGACCTCAGGAGTCCGAGACCAGCCTGGGAAACCCAGTCTCTGCAAGAAATGCAAAAATTAGCAGAGCATGGTGGCTCATGCCTGTAATTCCAGCAACTTAGGGGTTGAAGTGGGAGGATCCCTTGAGCCGGGGAGGTGGGGGTTGCAGGTTGCAGTGAGCCGGGATCACATCTCCACACCCCAGCCTGTCTCAAAAAAAAAAAAAAAAAAAAGTTTGCACTTAAGCAAATCAGCCATTTGATTCTAAGCATTAAATGTATGCTCTAAATTTTCCTATCATCTTTCCCCCAGGATCTAAATCTGGACTGTGAATCCACGTATGTAGGATGATAATATTTGGTGTGACTTGAAATTCAGCTCCTTGCGTCTCAGGTTCCTGCAAACCAAGGGAAATAAGAAATGTTTTCCAGGGACACAAGCTTTATGGACTTATGTCCAAATTCTGTTCTCATTCTCTCTTTTCCTTCTCTTGTAGCCTCTTGGATTATAGTCAGATTTTTCTAAATTCAGACAGTATCTTCTGGGCTGTGAAGAAAAAGTAGGAGACTCTGAGGAAGGTTTTTGACCTCTGCCTATGGTTCCTTAAGGTTTTCAGGGTTCTCATTTAAATACAAGTCTTGTTAAGCACTTTCAAAAGCCAGGCAGTTCTAGAAGTTTGGAGAAGGAAAAGGAAAAACTGTAGGAACAAAATCAGCTGATGATCACAGTGCAGAATGAATATAGGGCCAGTTCTGGGGAGTGGGGATGGCATAGGTAGAATTATAAGTAAACAGGTTTTCTCCCTTTCTGGGCTGCAGGATCTCATGCCAACATCCTGGCCTTGGCTGCCCTCCAGTCTTGTCTGACCTTGAAGCTGTACCTGCAAGGCAAGGGAGGAGCCACATCTTTCCCTAAGCAATGCCTGGCACTTTGCCAGAAGGCCTGGCACCCTGTTGGCATCAGGTGGCTGTGATGCACTTCTTTCTTTGCTCCAGTCCCAGTCACGGCTGACCTAGCCCCAGAAAGAGGCCCATGGGAGCCCCAGACCCTGAGGGAAGTTCCTTGAGGGAAACCTCTGGAGGTGGATATGGCGATAGTGAGATCTTTCTTTTTTTCTGGAATAGCTCTGGTGAGGGGTATATAACTGTTCCACCACCCTACCACCTAATTACAGGCTGAAATCTCTGGCTCACCCCACTCTCAAGAGGGCTAGCACATCTCCCAGGCTGGCACAACAGGCAGATTCACCTATACCAAAATCTCTTCACCTGGCCTGTCTCCTGTTCTAAAATGTGCACTACCCTATTGCTGAGCAATGCTGAATGTATGATAAAATTATATTGTTTGCTACGAAGAACCATGGCAAGGAAAACCTAACTGCCACCCCCACAAGTGGAAAACTGCTTGAGGTATTCTAAAGTAGCAAAACAGTATATGTCTGTCATACACAGGTTAAAACAATTCTTTAAGCATAGGATATGTGGCCCTGCCCGCATGGCTTCCTCGTGGAGAATACTTTCCGGTTTGTCCTTGATCAATGGTAAGCGGGCACCAGCTGCCTACCTAGTTTATGTTGGTTCTATGAGAAGACGCAGAACACCTGTTTGTTAATAATAATCACCTGTTCAGAGAGAATAAACACATGAGTTAGAATCTGCTTGAGGCCCTCAGCCCGGAATGCTGTTAGCACCCTGAGGCTCTCGGCTTGGAAGGCTGTTGGTTCCAGGATAGTCCTCCTTTGCTGTTGTATCTAGGTGTCTGCTTCTTAATGCCTTCAGTGCTGCCTGGGTGGGGCTCCCTACAGTCAAGTTGGTCTTGGTACCACATGCTTTCCAGTAGATCCAGAAAACCCCTGTGAAAATGAACAAGTACCAACTAAGGGTGTAAGATTCCAGCACTGGCTTCAGGGACCCTTAAGACTGTCTAGTTTGCTGTATGCCACCTAGAAGAAAGCAGGAGTGCCAGACTCTGCAGAGGTAAGCCTGATAGCAGAGGTGAATTAGGAAACCCCGCAGCACTAGTGCTCCACAGGCTTTGGGTGGGAAAAGCGAGGCAGGACCAGGCAGGGCACACAACCCGAGACCTAGGGCTTTGACTGAACTGGGGTTTGTGTCCCATTTAAAGAGGCAGTCACTGACCATTCTCAGCCCATTCTTGTTATATAGAATTGTGGGCCCCACCTGCCAGATTTTTGTTTTGTTTTGTTTTTTAAGAGAAGGTGGAAACCAATTATTTCTTTTCTTTTTTTTTTTAGATGTTGGCAACTAATTTAATTATTTTTAAACACTGTGTGGGCCTGAACAGTACAAGCTAAATGAAGTATGTGTGGGCCCCATTTGGCTTCTAGGGAATAGTGAAGGAGGATTCTGCCCCAGGCCATAGCAGCTTTCAGGACAAGCTGAAACACCACTCTTTCCAACTCTAATGCATGACAAAACTATTTAACCAGCAGGAGGTTCTTCTTAATAATCAATCAAACTCATTCAAGGCAAGAGCCAAGTACAATATTGTCAACCTCTTTACACCTCAGGCCCTGAAAACACTTTCTTTTTTTTTTTGAGACACAGTCTCACCCTATCTTACCCAGGCTGGAGTGCAGTGGCACAATCTTGGCTCACTGCAGCCTCCACCTCCCGGATTCAAGAGATTATCCTGTCTCAGCCTTCTGAGTAGGTGGCACTACGGGCATGTGCCACCACAGCCGGCTAATTTTATATTTTTAGTAGAGACAGGCTTTCACAACGTTGGCCAGGGTGGTCTTGAACTCCCGACCTTAGGTGATCCACCCACATTGGCCTCCCAAAGTGCTGGGATTACAGGCGGGAGCCACCACGCCTGGCCTAATTCATTATTTTCTCCTTTTCCTCTTCCAGTTCAAAAAAAAAGAAATACAAAGCTTCCCCAGGAAAGTTTCTTTGGAGAAGCAGCACTTAACTTTCTAGGAGAGACCTTTGCCTCCCAGTCATTAGTCAGGAATGTTCCAGGTGGATCCCCAAACCAGTAATGTTTTATATTTAGATAAATGCCTTAAATGACCTTGTACAAGATGCTTAGCCTGATTCCCTTCTTTTGCTCACTAAGAAAAACTGTCATGGGGGAAAAGCACAAAACAAAAAGTGTCTGCTCATCCATCTTCCCTGTTTTTTTTTTTTTTTGAGACTGAGTTTTGCTCTGTAGCCCAGGCTGGAGTGCAGTGGCGCAATCTTGGCTCATTGCAACCTCCACTTCCCAGGGTTCAAGCAATTCTCCCTGCCTCAGCCTCCTGGGTAGCTAGGATTACAGACACCTGCCACCATGCCTGGCTAATTTTTGTATTTTTAGTAGAGACAGGGTTTTGACCTGTTGGCCAAGCTGGTCTCAAACTCCTGACCTCAAGTGATCCGCCAGCTTCAGCCTCCCAAAGTGCCATAATTACAGGTGTGAGTCACTATGCCCAGCAGCTGTCGTCTTCCCATCTTATGCCTTAATTTCTTCCTTATAAAATTAGTGGGGTAGACCTAAGCCTCTGGGCTGAGGATCTCTAACAGCCTTCTACCTAGAGCACTGCCCTCTGCAGAACTCGGGAATGCCCTTTTGCAAAAGTGTGAAGTGGGTGATATTAAAATTCCTTGAACTCCATCCCATCTCTGGTGACCTGATGCCCTTCAGCTGAATTCCAGATGCCCCCAAGACACTTAATTGAGTAAAAAGGTTGGTTATTTTACTAAGTGACAGCAAGGTATGTGTATAATATACATGAAAAGATGCAGAATATTATATACAAATAAATGTCACCTACCAAAAACTACATACTGAATTTGTGCACTTTTTTCCCTTAAAGGTTCAGAATGTACTAGCCCACTGATTGGAGGGATCACATCCAGGACTCTCATGCTGAATGCCAGTAAGTGTTTAGTGTTTGGAGCTATCTGCTCACCCTGACTTGGAAGCAAGTTTATTTATTCAGCATAAAAGGAAGTATTTGAACTCACTCATAGAGTGATTCTCTACAAGATTTAAAAGCAGTAAGACTGGACAGGCAACTTTTAGAACAATAAGACATATTTCTCCATTGTAAATGCCACCTTGATATCTTAACTAGAGAATTATAGTTATAACCAGAGCTCAACAGTAAAAAGAACCTGAAATTTTTTTATTAAGATAGATAGTATATTTATATGATAAAAAAGCCATTTTTTTCCTCAAATTCTCTATTACCTTCTTCATTCAGCTATTTCATTTTGAATCACTTTTTTTGTGTGTGTGAAACTAAACATGTAAATGGTGTTTTTATGAATAGTCACCACAAAATTGCCTAGGTGAATAGAATAACTTTCTCCATCCCATTCCTATTATTTGGCCTAGGTTAGGTAGACCCAGCTGGCCTTCTGGATTCACGGATTTGCATAAAAATTAGAGCAAAAGTCAAATGGAACCATAAGCTGCTATAGAGCACATCTCATAGTTAATCTTTATTTCTTTTTTTTTTTTTTTTTTTGATGACAGAGTCTCCCTCTGTCACCAAGCTGGAGTGCAGTGGCTTGGTCTCAGCTCACTGCAACCTCCACCTCCTGGGTTGAAGCAACTCTCCTGCCTTAGCCTCCCGAGTAGCTGGGACTACAGGCACGCACCACCACGTCCAGCTATTTTTTGTATTTTTAGTAGAGACAGGGTTTCACTATGTTGGCTAGGATGCTCTCAATCTCTTGACCTCGTTATCTGCCTGCCTTGGCCTCCCAAAGTGTTGAGATTAACTGCCCAGCAGTTAATCTTTCTTTCTAATCCTACTCAACACTTAGCATAGTATCCCATATAAAGGAGGTATCAGATAAATTGTCCAGCATGTAGAAGGACTGAACAACAGAAGTCCAGCAACTGCTTCAATACAGGATGCATGAGAATTAGAGTGAAACATTTGGAAGGCTAAAAGGCTGCCTGCACACTGAACCCCCAGCTACTCCTGCATCGGCTTTGGGCAGAGGGTACCGCAAGTCCTTCCATGCTTCACTCAAGTTTCGTGTGTTGTATTGGAGCTGCTTTTCACACAGACTCTTTTCAGACCACAGATTCACCATTGTTGCCAATTCATCTTTTCTCTCTAAGTAAGCATTTAGCTCTCCTTGTTCCATGCTAAGAAGCTGAATGATCCTCTCCAACCCCCTCATGGCTGCTTCTCTTCTCCCAACAGGAAATCGTTTTGATCACTCCCCTCTCAGAGCCTTGCCTTAATAATTCAGAAACTGGCTGGGCGGGATGCCTCACTCCTGTAATCCCAGCACTTTGAGAGGCTGAGGAGGGCAGATCACCTGAGGTCAGAAGTTCAAGACCAGCCTGCTCAACATAGTGAAACCCCATCTCTACTATAAACACAGAAATGATCTGGGCATGGCGGTGGGTGCCTGTAATCTCAGCTACCTGGAAGGCTGAGGCAGGAGAATTGCTTGAACCTGGGAGGCGAAGGTTGTAGTGAGCCTAGATCTCACCATTGTACTCCAGCCTGGGCAACAGGAGCGAAACTCCGTCTCAAAAAAAAAAAAATTCAGAAACTGCTGATAGTGGAATGACATAGCACAGTGAATTCCATCAAAGCTCGCTTTTCAGTGAGTAGAAGCCAGCATTCAGCTGTGCCCTGTAGTGATGTTTTGCTGACCGTCGACTCAGCTCAACGGCACTATGACCCTTGAGATTTTTCTTTTTCTATTCTTAGGAGTAACCTGTCATTCTTCTCCCTTTATTTATGCAACTTGTGTTTTTCCTGACCATTCTCCTTCTCCTGAGTCCCTAAACAGTGGAGCTACTGGAACATGTTGACATAACTTTTGCCCCCTGTCAGAGTTCCTGGAGCTGGAGCCACTGCAGTATGACCTGCTGTTGCCACAGGGCTTTTCTCTAGCTGGACTCCTTCTCGCCTTGGGAGCCTGTCCACAATGGGTGGCACCTAGGAAAGTTGAATTCTCGCTCTTTCATGAGACTTTCTCTCTGGAATGAACATGCCTGCACCGAAAGCCTGTGAGTGACTTTCCAAGAGGTTACACAGGTTTCTCTTTCCCAGAGACATCAGAGTTGATTCTCTTGCCAGATTCCATGCTAATATTTTATCCTGCTATGCTGCTACTCTGTTCTTTTCTGGGTGGGAGATACTGCACTGTCAGTATTTGTTAATTCATATACATGTTAGGTACAAAGAATTAGCTCTCTGTTGCAACCAGATGCTGTTTGGTCATTAGCCAAATATGGGAAATCATTGAACTTCTTTCTAACAGGGCTTGCTGGCATCAAAGAGCCTGAGAGGCAAGAAATCAATTTCAGTTGGAGGCAAGTGATAGTAGATAAACCAGTAAGTTAATTTTCAAGAGAATTGAGATTGGACTTAATCATTCATTGACTGGACAAATATTCACTGGGTGCCTACTATATGCAAGGCACTGGGTGTAGAGCCATGAATAAAACTGAAGAGCTGTGAAATCAGAGCAACAGATGATTTATGAAGCATTCCAAATCATGGAGACCTGAGAACTCTTTGGGGAAGTAATGAAAATTGCCTAGATGTCGTCATTTTGTAATGTACCAGCCCAAGCTTGCATCTTTCCTTTTCTTTGTTACTTTCAAAAAATTTCCCTGAAATAGGACTCTTACATCTGAGGTGTCAATGAAGCCTGTTAGAGGCATCATAGGAGAAGAAGCAGTGCCTCCCAGTGTGAGATTATAGGGAGGAGGAAAGGGGGAGCGTGACCTCTTTCCTTTGTGGTTCTTGGCCTCTAGATCCTGGGGATTTTTTAAGGGACTAAGCAACTAATGCAAGGGAAGTAAACACAAGTAGAATTCTAAAACCTAACTTTTAAAAAATATACAGAACAAAACCTTTAATTGCTTTGTGTCAAGATCTGTCAGAAGGAATAAGAAGACGGCAAAAAACAAAGAAAACCGTTGTTCCTGTTGTGGGTTATTTTGCTCAAGGAAGGAAGTGGGTTTCAAGGGACCATGCATTGGCTGTGCGGTGGCTCACGCTTGTAATCCCAGAACTTTGGGAGGCTGAGGCGGGTGGATCACGAGGTCAGGAGTTCAAGACCAGCCTGGCCAATATGGTGAAACCCATCTCTACTAAAAATACAAAAATATTAGGCGGATGTGGTGGCAGGTGCCTGTAATCCTAGCTACTCAGGTGGCTGAGGCAGGAGAATTGCTTGAACCTGGGAGGCGGAGGTTGCAGTGAGCTGAGATTGCACCACTGAACTCGAGCCTGGGCTACAGAACAAGACTCTGTCTGAAAAACCAGAATAAAAACAAAACCTAATTTTTGAGGCCAATTACTCTAAAACTGACCAAGACCTGAAACAGAGTGGATATTCAGTGTTAGCTGAATTCTATTGAAAATCATATTACCACAGAGAAGCACTAACTTAAGTAGAGGAATGAGAAAAAGTTCTAATGATGCTCAAAACAGAATAAAGAATATAAAACCATGTAAGATTTAAAAGCATGATTTGTAATTTGTTTACAAATAAGTTAATGTAAAAATTAGAAAATCAAAAGGAGATGGATTTTCTGGGCCCATGGGAATGCCAGCTCAATCTTTGGTGATCCTGAAAAAGAATTGCATATTAATTGGGACCAGATTTTGAAAATTTTCATCAAAGATTTTGTTGCTTATTGAAAGGGACCTCTCACCTGATGTGTGAATCCTTTCTATAGCATTTCCAGCAAAATACTTTTTTTGTCTATTTGTAAAGCACACCTCATACAGTTTCAATGAAGCATTGTTTTAGGCCTCAAGTTTATACGAATTAACAGGTTTCCTGAGAAGATATAAACTCCAGACGTTCAGAAGAGCTTAATCTACCACATTTTAAAGGGCACTTAAAGTTAGCCTTACAGTTTGCAAAAGTTAAATGACTAAATCTGTTCTATTTTGTTTAATTTCACCTCCCAGAATGTCTTCAGTTCTTTAAAGAAATTTTAGAATTCACTCTCAAAGTGAAAACAATTTAAATTTGTTTTAAAATAACTTAAAGCAACACTGCTGGACCTCATGTAGAAAATTTGTTTTAAAATAACTTAAAGCAACACTGCTAGACCTCATGTAGAACTCTGGGTGAAAAGAAGGGCTGAGGGTTCTGTGAAATCTGACAATCAACATGAAGAGTTTTAAATGACAGAACATGAAGCAGGGTTTTTCTGGTGACTGTGCTGCCTCCCCTCCCCCAAAGGGCCTTGTGGCTGATCAGCCGGCGGTTCCTGTCTTACATCTCAACACCACCACCCTTGTGCTGTATACGTGGTCTTTGCTCATATCAAATCCTCACAAAAATATCAACCATGTGACCTGATAAAATAAAACCTCTGACATACCAACATGCTTCTAATATAGACATCTTAGGAAAATGAAAAGACACTTTCTCAAGCCAATTGTTTTTACCGAACCTGGCTTAGAAACTGCAGAGATCAAACGATAATCTCTATATGCAGTAGGCAGATACTTTTAGTTGATGTCATCACTTGTCAAGACCCAAACAGAGCTCTATCTTTAGTGTCAACTCTTTGTTAAGCACCCGAAAGTTCAAATTCCAACTCCATGAAACCTCTCGATTTTTAGACTCTCAAAGTCTCTAAGAAGAAAATACTAGTTTAGAATTCTACTCACGGAAGTGAGAAAGAAAACTTTTTAATCTGAGGAAGGTGAGCCCCTTTAAATTATCAGGCCCAGAGAGGCATTTAAAAATGGAACGGGCCTGGAGCAGTGGCTCATGCCTGTAATGCCAGCACTTCGCAGGGGGTCGAGGCCGGCAGATCACTTGAGGCCAGGAGTTCGAGACCAGCATGGCCAACATGGAGAAATCCGGTCTCTACTAATAATAGAAAAATTACCCAGGCGTGGTGGTGCACACTTATAATCCCAACTACTCAGGAGACTGAGGCAGGAGGATCGCTTGAACCTGGGAGGCAGAGGTTGCAGTGAGCCAAGCTCACACCACTGCACTCCAGCCTGGGTGACAGAGTGAAACTATCTTAAAAAAAACATGTAATGGCAATCACGTCTCTCCCTTCCTTGAGCTACATAATTATCTCTTGAACCAAATAAGCTTTGTGGGCTCCAGATTAACTGACGCCAAGTAGCCATAAAAAAATGCCACACATCCTATAGTTCCACAATGTATTGCCAGTCACTAACCGATGTTACTTCCGTAAACCAATGAGAATTCTGAAAGAACAGCTTTTATAATCACTCCCTTTCCTGATTCATCTTTTTCTTTAAAAACTTGAGCTTCTCTTTTGTTCTTCAGAGCGCTCCCCAAAGCAACTCAGAAGTGTGTCCCAAGCTGCAGTCCTCAATCTTGGCCCAAATAAGCTATTAATTTTGCCTCAGCTTCTTTCTTTCAGGCCAACAGAAAATCAGCAGGCTTTAAACAGCTATAACTTCCCGCACTGCTGTTTTGGACCCTTTGAGGTTACTTGTTTTGTCTACTATTGTGGGAAATAAAAGCAAAATCTGGGAACTCCAGATGCTGACTTTTTTTTTTAATCAAGGAAACAACAGAAATATAAATAGCAACTAAGGTGGTATTTGCTAAAAACTCAAAGTGTTACCGTAGGTAGGTTGTTAGTCAGACATGAGCAGGGCAGGAGAGGTTCCCCCCACCCACACCAGGAATTTCAGGTGATCATCAGGTGATGGTCAGGCAGTTGTTACACTGTCTCTCTAAAATAATAATCAGTTGCAGCCAAGGCAGTGTCCCAATAGATAGAAAAATCCTGAAACTGATGATCAGCAGCGTCCCAATAAGATCTCAGGAATTGGGCGAGTGGGCTCAAGTACATGCACGAACAGGCAAAATGGCGGAGTTTAACTGGTGTATGACCTTCTTTTAGGAACACTCAACTGGTAAGGGGAAAACGCCTCAAGTGAGCATGTGCACAATTTCAGTAAACACACTGTGCATGCAGCCCCTCCCAAATGCTGGCAGGCCACGGTGCACTTGGACACCCAACCCCAAGGGAAGAATCATGGGAGAAGGAATGCAGCCCCCTGAAAGCATGTCAATTTTTAAAACCCCAAGTCAAAGGTCTCATCATGCACTTGAATCTCTCAAGTTGTCTGCTTGGCCTTCTTCCAAGTATACTTTCCATCTTTCCGTTCCTGCTCTGAAAGTTTTTAATCAACTTTCACTACTGCTCTAAAACTTGCCTCGGTCTCTCCCTCTGCCTTATACCCCTTGGTCTAATTCTTCCTTCTGAGGAGGCAAGAATTGAGGTTGCTACAATCCCATTGGAATTCGCCAGTGCTAACAAAAGCAGAGTACTAACTGCTGACCTAAAAGGAAGAAGCTGGCCAGGCGCCGTGGCTCATGCCTGTAATTTCAGCACTTTGGGAGGTTGAGGCAGGAGGATCACTTGAGCCCAGAAGTTTAAAACCAGCCTGGACAACATGATGAAACCCCATCTCAGGCCGGGGTACAGTGGTTTACACCTGTAATCCCAGCACTTTGGGAGGCCCAGGCGGGTGGATCTTGAGGTCAGGAGTTCAAGATCAGCCTGGCCAATGTGGTGAAACCCTGTCTCTCCTAAAAATACAAAAAATTAGCCAGGCGTGTTGGTGCATACCTGTAATCCCAGCTACTTGAGAAACTGAGGCAGGAAAATTGCTTGAATCTGGGAGGTGCAGGTTGCAGTGAGCAGAGATCGAAACACTGCACTCCAGCCTGGGTGACGGAGCAAGACTCCATCTCAAAACAAAACAAAAAGAAACCCCATCTCTACAAAAAACTACAAAAAGAAATTAACCATATGTGGTGGCACGCACCTGTAGTTCTAGCTACTCAGGAAGCTGAGGCAGGAGAATCACCTGAGCCTGGGAAGCCAAGGCTTGAGTGAGCCGTGATCATGCCATGGCAACAGAGTGAGACCCTGACTCAAAAAGGAAGACGCTGAGGCAGAAATAATGTAAGTAGAGAGTTTATTTGGGCCAAGCTTGAGGGTTACAACTTGGAAGCATAGATTCAAATTCCCCTGAATATTCACTCCAATTAGCAGCAGTTACAGGTAGGCTTCTAAAGGAAAAGAAGAGGCAGTTTCTAAATTGTTTACTAAGAATTACATTAAAATAAGCTATTGATTGGCTATACATTGTTCTTTGTATCACAAATTTCAAGAACATGAAAATAGGTGAAGCAGCTGTCAGGAATAAAATGACTATTTATTTATGTATTTATTTATTTATTTTAAGATGGAGTTTCACTTTTGTTGCCCAGGCTGGAGTGCAATGGTGTGATCTCGGCTCACTGCAACCTCCGCCTCCCAGGTTCAAGCGATTCTCCTGCCTCAACCTCCTGAGTAGCTGGGATCACAGGCACCCACCACCACTTCCAGCTAATTTTTTGTATTTTTAGTAGAGACAGGGTTTTGCCATGTTGGCCAGGCTGGTCTCGAACTCTTGACCTCAGGTGATCCGCCTGCCTTGGCCTCCCAAAGTTTGGGATAACAGGTGTGAGCCACTATGCCCGGCCTTTAAAATGACTTTAAACAATTGCCCCCAAGCATGGAAGGGGGCATGAAGTCCCATACTCATGTCTCTCTGGCTTGCATACCTCACAGAATTCAGACTGCTCTGAGCTATTTTTCCTTTCGCACAATAACACTGTATGGTATTTGATAGAGGAATTCAGAGGAGGAAGCAAGCAAACTAAATTCCAAGAAGGAAAGAAACAGCACAGAAATCACCCTCCAGTTATAAGAGGGTGAGAGCTTGAGTCAGAGTAGTGGTCGGTGATGATGGAAGCTAAGAAGAAAGAAGAGACATCAGCAAAGGAGAGTGAAATGAACAAAAAAATCACCAAGGATGAGGGACTAACTGGATGCTAAGGAATGATTCCAAAGGAATACAAAATGATTAAGGTTTTGAACCTAAGTGACTGAAAATGTATATATTAACAAGGTATGGAAATCAGAAGAAATATATGTTTTAGTGGATGAAGAGCAAGGTGGAATTGAACGATTCTGGTTTTGTTTGTGGAGTTTGAGGTGACAGTTTTATTTATGGTCTGACAAAATGCAGTCTTTGGTGATGTCTGCTTCCCTTGCCATGATATTCTTTGGTTCACTATTGCCTTTTGCACTTGGCCAGGGGCTGACCACATCCAGATGTGAAGTTAACCCTTAACAAACAGTAACTGATCATTAGCAGCTGAGTAGTGAAAGAAAGAAAGGAAGGGAGGAAGGGAGGGAGGGAGGGAGGAAGGAAGAAGGAAGGAAGGAAGGAAGGAAGGAAGGAAGGGAAGAAGGACCAGAAAGACTTGATTTTATTTTTATTAATATTTTTCCTTTTTCTTTACAGAATGGGGTCTTGCTATGTTGCCCAAGCTGGTCTCAAACTCTAGGCCTCAAGTGATCTTCCACCTTGGCCTCCCAAAGTCTGGAATTACAGGCATGTGCTACCATGCCTGGCCCAGAAAGAGGAGTTTATAATGAAGGAGGACCCACAAAAATGTGTAAGTAGTACTTTATGACAGTGTGGCAATTTCTGCCTCATAGGCTAGACCTATGGTCAACTCTTCATTCATTCATTCATGAAGAGCTGTTCCTTGGTAAGTATGAACAGGAGGATAAGGAATCACTAATAAATCCCAAAATGGAGATGCTGGTCATTAGCAGGTCTTAGCAGCCCCCTAGGAAGGAGATGAGTTTTAGATTAGAAGCTACAACTTTTTCAATAAATCATAAGCACCTTCCTAGAAAGACTTATGTGTTTGCATATTCATATTGCCACCATCAACATCTCACTGGGCCTTATTTTGAAATAATATAGATTTGCCTGTATCAAGAAAACTTAACAAATCTGAACTTTAAAAAGTGGTAAACCAACAAACTAAGACATTACTTTTACTTTGAATATATTAACAGAATACTTGTTCCTTAAAAAAAAAAATTGAAAAACATTCCAAACAAAAGACATAGAGGATAAAACATTAAATATGTATATATTCCCTGAATATAACAAATGTCATATTTTCTCTAGTTTTTAAAAAGGAAATTAAATGTTATAGATATATTTGATATTCTTTGTCTACATTTTTGGCTTCCATTCTCTTCCCTAATTTCTCAGAGGTTGTTTCTATTCTGAAATTGGCATGTTCTTCTTGTACATGTTTTTCATACTTTTACTATATGCATCTATCACAACATATGGAATATTATTTCATGTGTTTATAATTACACATACATGGTATAACATTGTATTTATGATTCTCTTATTTTTATTTTATTTTATTTTTTTGAGTTGGAGTTTTGCTCTATCACCCAGGCTGGAGTGCAGTGGTACAATCTTAACTCACTGCAACCTCCGCCTCCAAGGTCCAAGCGATCCTCCCACCTCAGCCTCCCAAGTAGCTGAGATTACAGGCACCCACCACTATGCCCAGCTAGTTTTTGTATTTTTACTAGAGATGGGGTTTCACCATCCTGGCCAGGCTGGTCTTGGAATCCTGACCTCAAGTGATCCACCCACCTGGGCCTCCCAAAGTGCTGGGATTAGGGATTACAGGTGTGAGCCACCACACTCAGTCTTCTCTATCTTATTTTTTTATACCACAACGTCTGTCTATCCATTCTGCCACTACAGGCCACTTAGGTTGTTTCATTTTTCTCTGGAATGAACATCCTTGTACATGTCCTCCTGTATGTGGGGGCTTTTCTAAAGCACTTTAATACATGTGAAACTGTGGAGTTTCATGAAATGTGCATATTTACTTTAACTAGAGATGACCAACTTATTCCTTGAAATGGTTGCTCAGAATTACACCCCTGTTAACACTGTGTGAGAGTTCCCAATTCCCCACACTTGTTAAACATTTAAACTTTGTCACCTAATGGTTGCTTTCATTTTTATTTCCTAATAAATTGTGAAGCTTCATTCAAAATATTCAAGCTCTCGTAGGTCATCTAGAAGTTTGTCTGTCATCAATCAATTAATACCGAATCTTCTAGAAGGGAATGTGTCAGGCAGGGAAGATTAAAGTTAGGACAACAAGCTACTGCCAAAGATAGATCAATCCGAGATTAAGATAAAATATACTTGGAGTACAGTCAATGGGAAAACATACGTGATTTCAAAAGATTGATTCAGAACAACTTTACAGGTATGTGGTAGAGAGCCCTTTAGTAAGCACCATTCAGATTTTGTCTCATTCATGCATAGAAGACCAACAAGGAACTAAAAGGGATTAGCAGTAAAACTATAATCAGAACTATTGCCTGGACACAAAATGGTCCCCAGGGTCCTAGTTCTTTGTAATGGCAAATAGATGATGGTGACTTGGGGTCATCTGTAGCAGGTCCTTTAGTGCTCACCTGGGAAAAGACAACATGTATTTAATAAAAGGTGAAAATGTTGAAACTTGTAGTTCAATTTATCAGTTTCTGTTGGGGAAATTCTATGGACTCAGACATACCCAGCTCTGCCATATACTACAGTCTCTATGAGTCTGTTGCTTTACTGTTAAATAAGGATAACTCTATCTTCTTCCCAGAGTTGTTACCAGAATGAAAGTAACAACTATTTCAAGTATATTGACTGGTGCATATGATTTCTCATAGTAAATTCATGATTGCAACAAAATAATTGAGCAGCTACTACATGCCAGGCATTGCTACATATCCTGGACACACAGCAGTGATAAATTAAAACAAGTTCCAGTTGTTAAGAAGCTCGAATTCCCCTTGGTGTGGTGGCTCATACCTGTAATCTCAGTACTTTGGGAGACTGAGGCAGGAAGATTACTTGAGGTCAAGAGTTTGAGACGAGCCTGGTCAACATGGTGAAACTCCATCCCTACTAAAAATACAAAAATTAGCCAGGCGTGGTGGTGCATACCTGTAATCCCAGCTATTCTGGTGGCTGAAGCAGGAGGATTGCTTGAACCTGGGAGATGGAGGCTGCAGTGAGCTGAGATTGCATGACTGCACTCCAGTTTGGGTGACAGAGTGAGATCTCATCTCAAAAAAATAAAAATAAGCAGCTCTCATTCCAGAGAGGAATTACAAACAATAAACAATCCAATACACAATATATCAGGTGATACATGCAATTGAGAAAATTAATGCAGTAACGCAGGATAAAGAAGATAAAGAATGGGGCTGAACACAGTGGCTCACACCTATAATCCCAGCACATTGGGAGGCGTAGGCAAGAGTTTGAGACCAGCCTGACAACATACTGGGACTCTGTTGCTGCAAAAAATATTACTATTATTATTTAAAAGGAATGAAGGGGATTACCTAAAAATCAATGTTGCTTTCTCTTCCTGCTCTTTTACAAGCTACCCTAGGGATTGTCTTATCAGAATCACTTGAGCTCAAACTTTCTTAAACTGTGAAATGTGAAAAATAATAATGGAATTATATGTAGTGTATTTAATTGGCTAAAATTAAAGTCTAGACAATGTTTCTAGACTTTGAATTGCTTAGAAAATGAAAAAAGAAAAAAGGCAAGATTGCTGGCTTACTGATTTAACATTCATAAAATATTTGAAAATTGTCCCCAATTATAGGCTTTAGTGACATGAAAAAGGATTTTCTTGAAAAAAGTATATATTGACAAAAATATGTACAGCAGAAAAACCAATGGGCAGTGACTCTCAGGAGGCCTGGAATGTCGTTTAGGCTCTATTTTTCCATGGCTGTGGAAATCATGCATCTCTCTCTACCTCAGTTTCCTTGATTGTAAAACGATGCTAAGAAGCCATCATTCTATAGTGTTTCCTCTTCTAACACTACTACTCCCATTTTTGTTTTTGAGAACTGAAACAGTGATTGTTTTATTCATTTCTGATTCTTTTTAATTTTTTTGTAAATTTCAAGTTGGACTGTAACAGTTTTCTTTTTAGACATAGGAGTCTCCTTTGCAATAAAGTGCATTTTCTGTTTCTTTTCAGCATCTCTCTTTTTCTAAAAATGGGAACAAGTTAGAAACTTTTAATAACCCAAGTACTCCCAGTACTTTGAAAGGGCTTGAATAATTTCTCTCCTATGATTTCCTCATGCCTCATTTCTGGCGACTGTCACTATTTTGGGTATACATGTTAAAAAGATATTATTGAAAAATAACCAAATCATTTCAAAGGCAAATAGAATATTAAAGTGTGCTAAGATTTTT
The DNA here is from genome assembly GCA_963573385.1 of Cacajao melanocephalus. Lineage (NCBI taxonomy): Eukaryota > Metazoa > Chordata > Mammalia > Primates > Pitheciidae > Cacajao > Cacajao melanocephalus. The sequence continues at coordinate 29,100 of CAUYLG010018697.1, forward strand.
ACTCAAACACACTTTTTTTCCCCTTTTGATTCTCTTGATATAATCTGTTGTTATTTTAAAAGTTGCATTTTCCCAAACACATTTATTTTAACTTGTCAAAAGAAAACAGATGGGCCTTAAAAAACAATCGATTTTTTAAAATAACATTGCTTAAAAATTGTTTTAGCATGTCTAGTCATTTATTAATGTTCTCTTTTGTTTTACATTAAAGAAAAAAATCATCTTGTTGAAAAAGTTTTTTTCACTAGATGGCCTTCATTTTTGTTTTTAATATTCTTGCAAGCACTGTCAGATGAATCAGAAGGCAATCACATTGCCTTGTATCTATTTGAATTATTCTCCAATGTCAAACCCGAAGAGAAAATAGTTCAGCATTCTGCAGGCTAATTTCTTTTTTGAGATGCTGAGGTGAAGTTACCTGTGAGACGGTATGTTACCCACTTAGTGCAGACCAAAATGCCCATGATTTTTTTTTTTTTTTTTTTTTAAGACAGAGTTTTGCTCTGTCACCAGGCTGGAGTGCAGTGGTGCAATCTCAGCTCACTGCAACTTCTGCCTCCCGGGTTCAAGCGATTCTCCTGCCTCAGGCTCACGCCCGGCTAATTTTTGTATTTTTAGTAGAGACGGGGTTTCACCATGTTGGCCAGGATGGTCTCCATCTCCTGACCTCGTGATCCCCCTACCTCAGCCTCCCAAAGTGCTGGGATTGCAGGAGTAAGCCACTGCGCCCGGCCCAAAGTGCCCATGATTAATTATAGCACTTGCAAAATAACAAGAGCACTTGTTTTTCCAATTTCCTCTTAGTGTTTTTTTCCTAAGATTACCCAGACAGAGCTTTGATGCCACCTCTGATCCTTTAAAGAGCTGACCAGCTAGAACATGAACTTAGAACTACTGCCCTCCCAATCACCTATTTATGCTTTAACCTTCACTTTCTACTATTAACAGATATTTACGTAATCTACTTCTTAGTGTGTGTGATATCTATACATGTTGATGGCATCAACTTGTGTGTATTAAAACACCCCCTTCATCTCCCTTACTGATGTCAGCCTCATTGAGGCTCTTCTTACCTCTCTCTTCAATCTCTGTCCAAACCCCTTCCATGGGGTGTCAGCATCTCCAGGTTGCCCCATCCCAACCTATCCTATAACCTGCTCCAATATTCACCTTCCCTAAACTCCCTTGCATTCTGTAGCATCCATACTCAAAACTTTTAAGAGCTCTTGAATGTTTCTACGATAATCTCCAGTCCTCTTAGCCAGACACTCAGGGCCCTTCACAACCTGACAATAGCATCACTGCTCCAATCCAGCCCAACCTTGTGCTCCACCCCATTGACTCTTTCCCTTGGATGCTCTCCATCCAGCTCTTAACACACTTCCACCTCAACCACACTTTCAAACCCTATCACCTTCCTAGACCATTTTAGTTTACATCGATTTTCCCCCTACCTCTAAATATATAGACTACCCATTCATTTGGGCTCTAAATCATACACTCAGATGAAAATTGGTATATGTAAGGGCTTAGTTGTTAATACTTGACAAATGGAACAACAGAGATGGAGTGAACTTTAGATATCATTTAATTTAGCATCTCCTGACATATAGGAAAATCTCCTTCCACATTTCTCCTCTGGGCGAATATTGATTGACAGGGTGCTGTGCCTCAAATGTGGCCATTTCACCTTTGAATTGTTCTTATAAGGAGAAGCGTCTGCTTTTTAAGAAAGCAAAACCCAGCTGGGCCCGGTGGTTCACCCCCCTAATCCCAGCACTTTGGGAGGCTGAGGCGGGTGGATTACCTGAGGTCGGGAGTTCAAGACCAGCCTGATCAACATGGAGAAACCCCCGTCTCCACTAAAAATACAAAATTAGCCGAAAGTGGCGGCGCATGCCTGTAATCCCAGCTAAATGGGAGGCCAAGGCAGGAGAATCGCTTAACCGTGGAGGTGGAGGTTGCGATGAGCCGAGATCACACCATTGTACTGCAGCCTGGGCAACAAGAGCAAAACTTCTTGTAGGGGGGAGGGGTGGGTGGGAAGAAAGAAAGAAAAAAAAAAAAAAGAAGGAAAATCCCACTCATCCCATTCCAAACAGGTGAGAATCTAACGCCATCAGGAAACAAATACTTCTCTTGCTAGTCCACGTGACTTGAGAGTGCCCTGTGTCCAGCTTGCGTCCCTGTGCGCAT
>CAUYLG010018699.1:0-10550 GCA_963573385.1 Cacajao melanocephalus
AGATCACTTGAGATAAGGAGTTTGAGACCAGCCTGGCCAATACGGGGTCTCTCTTTTAGTAGAGACCCCATCTGCAATAAAAATACAACATTTAGCCGGGTGTGGTGGCAGGTGCCTGTAATCCCAGCTACTCAGAAGGCTGAGACCGGAGAATCACTTGAACTCGGGAGGCGGAGGTTGCAATGAGCCGCGATGGCGCCACTGCACTCCAGGCTGGGAAACAGAGCAAGATTCCATCTCAAGAAAAAAAAAAAATCTAACAAACACTGTTCCAGGCACTGTTCTAAGCACTTTAAAGCCTTTAACTTATTTAATCCTCACAATATTATAATCCCCCTTTTGCAGTTAAAACTGAGGCATGAAGAAATTGCCCAGGGCCACACAGTTTGTGACGCATTTGGTGGCTCCATGGAGACTGCATGTAAATTTGGAAAGAATTTCATAGAGACAGGACCCAGCACTCATTGGACTCATCCAATTCTCCTTGGGGCCCTGAGATGCTGACTCTGTTCCTCAGCCAGCTCAGAATGAGACACAGGCACTCCCTCCTCCTACCACCAGAGTGGTCCCTGGGCTGGTTGCGTGTGAGCTGAGCTTCTCTGAACTTTCCCACTATGCCTGGCCCCCACCTCCATCCTTTGCTGGCCAACCACCGCTACCCCTTTCTGATGGCCATCTCTGAGTTTCCTGTAGGAAAAAGTGGGGATGATTCTTATCAAAGGCCACCAGAAGGGCATCCTTCCTCAAAGTTAGATTTACAAGCTTGTGCAGACAGAGAGAACACCCACCAACAGAGGCACAGGAGGCAGCTGAGGGAGCTCATTAAGGGGTTTCTGCTTGCACTGGCTGATTCTAAGGAAGGTGGAGTTGTAGATCTAGCAGGTAAAATAATACAGGACACCAGTGAAACTTGGATTCCAGATATAGCGTAAGTATATCCTATGCAATACTTTGGACATACTTATACTAAAAAACATTATTCATTATTTATCTAAAATTTAAATTTAACTTAGCATCCTGTATTTTCTTGGGTAACTCTAAGGGAGGGCTAGGATGCTTTCAGGAAGCGAGGGCAGTTTGTTGCTAGGGGTAGCTTAATGGTCCTTATCTGGAAAGGGAAGGAAATAAAGGAAGGTTGAGGTATCGTTCGTGGAGGACCAGCCGGCACTCATGTGTGTCGAAAGAGGGGGCCATTTCGTCGTTTTTGCGGTCTGAGTGTCCTGGTTTCTGTTCTGTCGCTTCAGACCTGTTCCCTAGTGGCCTTGAATAATTGCTGTTTATATTCTGTGTGTGTTGTTTATGTTCCCTGGGGAGAGTGCCAGGGTCATTTCTTTCTTATTCTACTTCCAGATTCTAGGCTTGTTTCAGGGTCTCAAAGATGCAGGTCACTTGGAGTTCTGTTCCGGGACAGCTGGTTCCACCTTGACCACTGGTTCTCTGGAAATCTTCTGGTTGCCACCACTGGGGTGGGGGTGCTACTGGTCTCTAGTGGGCAGAGGCCAGAGATGCTGCCAAACTTCCTCCAATGCCCAGGGCGGCCCCCAAGACAAAGAATTATCTAGCCCCAAATTCTAACAGTGCTGACGTTGAGAACCCCTGGTCTGTACTCTAAATTAGGAAATAACATGTTTTTTAAGGTTTCTCTAGCTATTTCTGAATCGGGCTTTTCAGAAGTAAAGGAAATGAAAGCAAGAAGACTGTGATTGTGTGTTTAGCACCTACTGTCCTGCATGCTCCTTGAGGAAGGAGTGTCTTACCGAATTTGCATTACCTAGGCCTAGCTCAGTACCTGGCCGGTAATTGCAGGTGTTCCATAAATATGCTGGATGGGCCAGGCGGGGTGGCTCATGCTTGTAATCCCAGCACTTTGGGAGGCCAAGGCGGGCGGATCACTTGAGGTCAGGAGTTCGAGACCAGCATGGTCAACATGGTGAAACCTCGTCTCTACTAAAAATACAAAAATTAGCTGGGCATGGTGGCACACACCTGTAATCCCAGCCTCTCGGGAGGCTGAGGCAGGAGAATTTCTTGAACTTGGAAGGCAGAGGTTGTAGTGAGCCAAGATGGCGCCATTGCACTCTAGCCTGGGTGACAGGGTGAGACTCCATCTCAAAAAAAAAAAAATGCTGGATGGATAAAAAAAGTGTGTCATACACATCTGTATGCACTGCCTATATATGGTTCATTTATTCAACCAGTATTGATTGCACACCTACAATAGTGAAGCCAGCCCTGGGCACTGGGTATGCAGTGCTGAAGGAAGCATATCAGAATTGGAGAAACCTGCACTTGAAGGATGGGGAGGAGGGACCGGGCTACCTGTGTGAGGGGTGGGGAACGTCTTGCTGAAAAGGTGACATTTAAGCCGAACTGTGCAGGAGAGAAAGAGACTAGAGGAAGAGCATTCTTGGGTAAAGAGGCCACATGTTTAAAGGCCTGGAGTGACGTCTGAGGCCTGAGGGAGAAAGAGGGTGGCAAGTATAATGGATGGCAGGCCAGAGGGGCCGGAGGAAGCAGAGGCCAGTCATGCCAGCTGGGTGAACACTGGGATTCCATTCTTAGCGCTAACGGAAGCCGTAAGGGTTGTGAGGAGGGGAGTGCCACCTATGTGCCACCCTCATAAAGCTCACCTGGCATTAGCACTGTGTCTCCAATCTATTAACCAAGAAAACCAAAGTGCAATTTAAATCTTCCCTGGAGTCACTCAAAGGACGCCAGAGCCAACCTCCCTATCAGCACAACTTGAAATCTTCACATTGAGTTGCTGGTCTTTCTCTACACATGCTTTTTCACGGGCCAAGCAGCTCTCTTGAATGCATCCCTTCTCCAGCTCTCCCAGGCTCTTCCAGCCCAGCGGTCCTCTCTGGTTTAGTCTGTCCCGTTCCTACTTTCTGATCTTTATTGTACAGGTCACCTGGACCTGGCTGGAGTCTTTAGCATCCTGGTTTTCTTCTCTGCTCTGATTCAGAATCTGCACAGCACAAGGTGGGCCACAGCGGACTCAAAACTCACACCTTCCCCACTTGGAAGGTAAGACAGGGAGGAGGATTGCAGACTCTTGTCATGTGCATTTTTCAGGATTGTCTCATACTTTTTGAAATAGCTCTTCTACCTGACATATGTGGAGTGGATAAGAGAGGAAGAGAGTGGCAGGAGAGGGAATGAGACGGTCTCTGAGGACAAAGCAAACAATGACACTCAGGCCACATCCAGCTGGCATCTGTGCTTGAAAGTCAAGTTCTGGCTGGGCGAGGTGGCTTACACCTGTAATCCTAACACTTTGGGAGGCTGAGATGGGAGGACGATCTGAGGCCAGGAGTTCAAGACCCGCCTGGTCAACATAGTGAGACCCCATCTCTATTTTTAAAAATAAAATAAAATAAGAAAGTCAAGTTCTGTTGGAGCTGGGCATGGTAGCATGTGCCTGTAGTCCCAGATGCTCCTGGAAGCTGAGGCGGGAGGATTGCTTGAGCCCAGGAATTCAAGCCTGTGACTATGATAATGCCACTGCATTCCAGCCTGGATGACAGAGCAAACTACCATCTCTAACGAAAAACAAACAAGCAAACAACAAGTTCTATTGGAAGCCAGCCATTCACTCATGTATCATCCGCAACTGCTTCTGTACCATAACTGCAAAGCTTAGTTTCTACAGGGACTGTATTGCCCCTATGTAATTCCTAAAATATTCACTCTCTGGCCCTCTGTAGAGAAAGTTTACTGACCACTGACTTAGGAACTAACTGCATCCTGTCACTGAAATCTCAAAGGCAGTCTTGAGTGTATACAGCAGTGTCTCCATTTCACAAATGGACAGACACATGGCAGGGCCGTGAATCTGTAAAAAGACCCCGAGAGAGTAAGTGGCAGATCCAAGATTCAGAGCCTGATCTCCGAGGGTAGGCTCCATTCTCTTTCCTGAACTGCACTACTTGCCTTATACATGTAGGTTGTCAGAAAGAGCTGGAATAGTGGCTGGGCATGGTGGATTACACCTGTAATCCCAGCCCTTTGGGAGGCTGAAGTGATTGCTTGAGTTTGGGAGTTTGAGACCAGCCTGGGCAATACAGCAAGACCTCGTCTCTACTAAAAATAAAAACATTAGGCCAGGCACAGTGACTCACACCTGTAATCCCAGCACTTTGGGAGGCCCAGGTGGGCAGATCATCTGAGGTCGGGAGTTTGAGACCAGCCTGACCAACATGGAGAAACCTTGTCTGTACGAAAAAAATACAAAATTAGCTAGGTGTGGTAACACATGCCTATAGTCCCAGCTACTTGGGAGGCTGAGGCAGGAGAATCGCTTGAACCTGGGAGGCAGAGGTTGCAATGAGCCAAGATCGTGGCATTACACTCCAGCCTGGACAACAAGAGTGAAACACACTAAAAAAAAAAAATTAAATAAAAATAAATACATAAAAAATTAGCCATGCGTGATGCATGCACCTGTAGTCCTAGCTACTCTGGAGGCTGAGACGGGAGGATTGCTGGAGCCCAGGAGGTTGAGGCTGCAGTGAGCTATCATCACAGCACTGCACTCCAGAACCTGGGTGACAGAGTAAGACTCTGCCTCAAAAAGAAAAAAACAGCAGGAATGAATTCATCAGAGGTCTTAACCTTAGGTGCTTACAGGAGCCAGGAAGATAATGTAGGTGAGTGAAGCCAACTCGGGCCAAAGTTGATAAATGACAACTGACATTTGGCCTCAGTATTAGAGGACAAAAGCCATAGGGAATGGTGGGGTCTGTGGCCAACTGAAGAGTAGATATCGCATCTAACAAGGCAGTATCACATCATAGTCCAGTGTTTCTAATTTTCAAGAAGCTGGAAACCTGATTTTTTGTGTGTAAATCTCCTGGTTTTTTAAATGAAATATTATTATATTTGAATATTGAAACTAGTTTAACTATAAAAGACAAGACAAGCCCATGTGAGGCACACTGGGCAAAGCATGGCTGAGTGTCCTGTCGGCCCCTGGAGTATGACCTCTGATACGTGACATACACACATACACACTGGAGTGACTGCCACAGCCTTCCTCAATGTCTTAGACCTATTTTCTCCTGCTATAACAGAATACTTGAGCCTGGGTAATTTATAAAGAACAGAGATTTATATGCTTCAACTCTGGAGGCTGGGAAATCCCAAGGTTGAGGGGACTGCATCGGGTGGGGGTCTTCTTGCTACGTCGTTCTATGGTGGAAGGTGGAAGGGCAACAGAGAGTACATAAGCATGCAAGGGTGGGAGGGAGAGAGAGAGAGGAAGGGCAGGAGAGAGAAAGAAAAGAGGCTAAACTAATCCTTTTATCAGGAACCCACTCCTGTGATAACCAGCCTACTCCCGAAATAATGGCATTAATCCATTTATGAGGGCAGACCCCTTTGACCTAATTATCTCCTAAAAGTCCCCCCTCTCAACACTATTGCATTGAGGATTAAGTTTCTAACACATTAACTTTGGGGACACAGCCCAATCATAGCCCTGGAGAGGGTTGGGTCTTGTGGAGGGGAGAGGCAGCTCTAGGGGAGGCAGCTGGGGGTTGCCGTGGGCTGTGTATCAGCCATACCCTGGGGCTGGACACTGGGAGCATTCTCATCCCCCACTTATCACCAGAGTGAGGAAGGAAGGAAGTTCCACCCATCACCAGAAGTTCTCCACTTACTAACTGAAGGAAGGAAATTCCAAGGAACCAAAGAAGATACGGAGATGCAGGAATGCTGAGCTCAGGGAGGAAGACGGTGGAAGTGGGCTTGGGAGAGTCCCAGGGTCTGAGATGAAACTAGTGAGTCTGTCCTGGATGTAGCCGCAGGGCCTTGCTCAGAGTCCACACACCGACCTTTTCAAATGTAGTAAAAGCCAGTATTTCCTTTAGTGCATCAAAGATACGTGTACCTCACCTGGGTAAATACTGGTGGAAAGGCCATGGGTTCGTAAGTGCAAAAGCACTGACTGCCAATCCCTGTTGCACCATTATCAGCTGCGTGACATTGGGCAAACTCTCAGAGTCTCAGTTTCCTCATCTGTAAGGTGGGCTTAATAAATCCCTGTCCTGTGGGATAGCCATCTAAGACAATGGAGGATTAAGTGAGACAATGGACAATGACAGCCACCAAGAAGGCCCCTCATTAAGGGGCAGCTACTATTGGCTGAAGCTGGTTAACGAAGTGTATTTCTTCACCTTCCTCATGCCTGTGACATTGACCTCCTGAGCCTTCACCACGGTTGGGACAGCTTAGGTCCATGTCCCATCTCTCTGCAAGATGATTGCTTCAAGACCAGACAAGACTCATCCAAGAAGCATTGTGTTGTGTTGCGGACATAGAAACTCTAGAATGAGGTTGGACATCAGGGGGGTAGGGAGATAATCCTCTGGTAAGTAAAATAATGTTGTGAAAGCAAATCTCTCATTCGCAGCATGCAAGTTAAGGAAGATTGAGAAAAATTCAAGCAACCCAAAAACATCATTATTTATTTACTAAGACTTCAAGGTTAAAAGTTCAAAGCTTTTCAGAATCAAACTGGAGAGGCAGACATTACTCACAGGCAGCAGAAGTTGGCGGCCCTCCTTCCATTCTGTGCAGAGATTTGTGGCCACTTGCGGAATATCCACTATTTGGAAAGAGCTGGGCTAGGGGTGGGCAATGGAAAAAATACACAAGGGGAACAGCATGGTTCCTCTTCAGTTTGTTTGTTGGTTTGTTTTTGAGATGCAGTTTTGCTCCTACTGCCCAGGCTGGAGTGCAGTGGCCTGATCTCAGCTCACTGCAACCTCTGTCTCCCAGGTTCAAGTGATTCTCCTGCCTCAGCCTCCTAAGTAGCTGGGATTACAGGCACCCACCACCATGCCTGGCTCATTTTGTATTTTTAGTACAGATGGGGTTTCACCATGTTAGTCAGGCTGGTCTCAAACTCCTGACATCAGGCAATCCACCCACCCCATCCTCCCAAAGTGCTGCAATTACAGAGGTGAGCCACCGCGCCTGGGCTGCTCTTTAGTTTTTGTTAGGAACCCACTGAGGGCCACAAAACAAACGCACCTGTCTTCAGAGCAGCCCAGCTTTATAATCTCCTCTTCCAATCCCCCTCGCTGTCTCCTCTATCCCATCATTCACCCCACGTATCCTTTCCTGTCCTACCCCCAAGGAAAGATTAAATGCCTTTAGAGGTTCCCAAATACTGAAGAGTTTTGATCCACTTATACATAATTAAAAATAATTTCAGTTTTTCCCAAGTGACACAGAAGTTACCTATATGCTGAAATTGAAAACATTTCTTTCTGGAACTTTCGACAGCCAAGTACTGGCCAAGTTCATCCAAGTGAGCGTTTGTGTGCTTATGTGCACCTCTGTGTCTTGGGCTGCAGCACACAGTCTGCACTCCACTCCCTGCTGGCATGGGATGCTTTAGGTTGGAGCAGGTGTGCCCACAATACACTGGGCATCCTCATGCTGATCCCCCTTCACCATCCCACTGAGTTATTATCTTGTCTTTTACAGAAGATGAAATTGAGGCTCTGGTAGGTTACAGTCTCGCCCCACAGATACCACAGGGAGTAGGAGCTAGCAGAGCCACTTTCAGACCAGGGGCTGTGTGGTTCCAGGGCTCATCAGTAAGCTAAACGGGTCTCCTTGATGGCCACAAGATGTTGGCTTCCCCAGTGGCACTACACAGGCAGCCTGGGTGCGGTGCGGCTGGTTTGCACAGGGACCGTGGCACGGCCGTAACGGGGAGCCCAGCCAGTCTTGAGCAGGAAGAGGTGCGGCCCTGTGGTAGCTGCGCACGCTTCCTCCAGCTTGCGTCCCAAGTGTCCGTCGACACAGATTTTGAGGACAAGGCACAGAGCTGGCCGAACTTTTCAAAGGAGGGATTTCCCAACAGTAAGAATGTCCAAAGTGAGCTTTGAGGATGTGCTGAGAGAAATTAGGGAAGTGGTTCCTTGCAGCCCGGTTTTTATTCTTGTGCTAATTAATTTTTTATGTATTTTGCTTTTTTTCATACTCTTTTTTTTTTGAGACAAAGTCTCACTCTGTCACCCAGGCTGGAGTACAGTGGCGCGATGTTGGCTCACTGCAACCTCTGCCTCCCAGGTTCCAGTGATTCACTTTGAATCCTGAGTAGCTGGGACTACCGGCGTGTGCCACCATGCCCCGCCAATTTTTGTATTTTTAGTAGAGTCAGGGTTTCACCATGTTGGCCAAGCTGGTCTCGAACTCAAGTGATCCACCCACCTCGACCTCCTAAAGTGCTGGGATTACAGGCGTGAGCCACTGCACCTGGCCAGGAAGTGAGTTTATTGATATAATTCCAAACTTCCAGAACAGTTGCAAGAATAGTTTAAGGAACTCTTACAAATCCATTACCTTGGTGACGTCTGCACCAGTGGTTAACATTTTGCTGCACTTGCTCTGTCATTCTCTTTCTACACACACATACACACACAGGCAGAACTGTATAAATACGTCAATATTTTATATAAATAGATAATTTTGTCTCTCTATATATAGCTACATATGTAGTCTATTTTCTGAACCATCTGAAAATACATTGGAGATACACCCGCAACCCCACCACCTTATCTCTGATTCTTCTCTGCGTATTTCCGAGGAACAAGGACATTCTCTTGCACAAACAATAAGTAAATGACCAAAGCCAAAAAACTATTAATACAAACACTGATAGCACTAATATAACACTCCTCTCCAACCCACAGTTCATTTTCAGAGCTTGTTCATTGCTCTGGCCGTGTCCTTATACTATTTCTTTTCCCATTTCTTTGCCTCACTGCATTTAGTTGTCATGATTCTTTGGCCACCAGATGGTCCTGTCTCACTCACTTCATTCTGTGTTTAACTTTTTGCTGCAGTGTCACATACATGCAGCAAGTGCTCACGTCAATATCCAGTGAATTTCCACAAAGTCAACATACCTCCTAGTGGCTCTGAATGGTGCTTGTATGTGACATTTTTTACAAAATGAATCCCTTTGTTATCAGGATAGGTGATTCTCGTGGGTGAGCCCAGCACACAGATGTGCAGCCAGCCATGGCCGTGGGTCCACAAGGCAGGGGCTGACTGCAGTTTTGATGGATGGACCCACAGGGCTCCCTTGTAGTTCAGGTTTTACTTATTGGCCCTGTGGACTCCTGTGGCCTCTTCTACCCATTTCAGAATAGCCATTTGATGTGTTTTGATCATTGAATTAAGCTGAACATTAAAAGCAGATTCTAAAACTTACCCTTAACTCCAGGACTCCTCAAGGACGTGTCAACTGAACCCAGATGAGTTTCTCATCTGAGTCAAAATGCTGTGACTCAGAACAGGGAAAGGGCTTTCACATAGACACATTTCATGTGCGCACCTTGCTCAAAGACTCAAAGGAAGGAAGCCTGGGGTTCAACCCTGCTCTCACCACCCCAGAACCTGGTTGATCCCTGCTGCTCTTTGCCAGGCCAAACTCCTCTCCAAGGGCATCTCAGCCAGGTCACCTGGCTCCAGAAGGCCTGCTCCCATCAGGAAGGGCCCCCGCATCCATTGCTGGGATGGTCATTTCTAACCACCTTTTTTGGTGAACAGTTGGTCCTTCTTCTCCATCCTGAGTGTTTGATGTCACTAGGAAATGGAAGACACCGGGGTGTGGGAAAGACACAGCTGAGGAAGCTGCGTGTTGTCCAGCAAGAGGTGCTGTGGGTATGCCGTGTACAGGCCGAGCCTCGGTCCATGTGCATGGATCCAGCCAAAGTGCTGCGGGGGTCCTCTTCACATTTAGGGCCTTTCTGGGCTTTGCCTCTGATAGATGTCATTTTCTTGGAGCCCAGAATTTAGAAGCTGGAGATGGGTTTGTATAGATCATTTCCTCAAGAGAATGTCTCCGTGACATATACTCATTCGCAGAAAGAAACTCTTCTACCCTGTTATCTATGAAATTATTTTCTAGGCTAGGCAGGGTGGCTCACGCCTGTAATCCCAGCACTTTGAGAGGCCGAAGTGGGCGGATCACCTGAGGTCGGGAGTTCAAGACCAGCCTGGCCAACACGGAGAAATCCCATCTCTACTAAAAATACAAAATTAGCCGGGCATGGTGACGCATGCCTGTAATCCCAGCTACTTGGGAGGGAGGCTGAGGTGGAAGAATCACTTGAACGCAGGAGGCGGAGGTTGGGGTGAGCCGAGATCACACCATTGTACTCCAGCCTGAGCAACAAGAGTGAAACTCTGTCTCAGAAAAAAAAAAAAGAAAAGAAAAGAAATTATTTTCTAGGGAGTCTGTTTTGTTGTCTTTGTTTAACACCATAGCTCTCAGATCTTAATGATGTTGTTTTTTAATTGTGATAAAGTGTACATAACATAAAATTTACTTTCTTAAGCATTTTTTTGAAAGAGAGAAAAGAAGAAAGAGTGAAAGAAAGAAAAAAAAGAATGTAAGAGAGAAAGAAAGAGGAAGAGAAAGAGGGAGAGAGAACGGGATTCTTGTTCTATTGCCCAGGCTAGAATGCAGTCTAAAAATGAGTATTAAAAACCTCTTTTATGCCAATAGTTGTGCTTAACAATGG
>CAUYLG010018703.1:0-107780 GCA_963573385.1 Cacajao melanocephalus
GGGGGTGGGGAGTTTGGGAAGGGATAGCATGGGGAGAGATGCCAGATATAGGTGATGGGGGGATGGAGGCAGCAAACCACATTGCCATGCGTGTACCTATGCAACAATCCTGCATGATCTGCACATGTACCCCAGAACCTAAAGTACAATTAAAAACGAACAAGAAACTAATGCTGGGAAAACTGGATATCTATGTGCAAAAGAATGAAACTAGATCCCTATCTTTACCATGTACAAAAATCAACTCAAAATGGATTAAAGACTTAAATTAAGTCTTGAAGCTATGAAACTACTAAAAGAAAACACTGGTGAAACACTATAGGAAATTGGTCTGGCCAAAAATTTTTTGGGTAAGACCTCAAAAGCACAGGCAACAAAAGCAAAAATAGACAAGTATGGTTACATCAATCAGAAAAGCTCTGCACAGCAAAGAAAATCAACAAAGTGAAGAGACAACCTGTGGAATGGGAGAGAATATTAATATTTGCAAACCATCCAACAAGGGATTAATAACCAGAATATAAAGAAAACTCAATCCAACAGCAAAATAATAATAATGCAATTAAAAATGATCAAAAGACCTGAATAGTAATTTCTCAAAAAAAAAGCATACAAATGGCCAACAGATATATTTTAAAATGTTCAATATCATTAATCATCAGAGAAATGCAAATTAAAACAATAATGAGATATTATCTCACCCCAGTTAGAATGGCCATTATCAAAAAGACAAAAAATAACAAATGTGGATGAGGATGCAGAGAAAGGGGAATGCTGGTCCACTGTTGGTGGGAATGTAAAGTAGTGAATCCTTTATAAAAGACAGTATAGAGTTTCCTCAAAAAACTAAAAATAAAACTATAGTATGATTCAACCATCCCACTGCTTTGTATATATCCAAAAGAAAGGAAATTTGTATATTGAAGAGATATCTGCACTTCATTTTTACTGCAGTAAAAATTCATGATAGCCTAAGTGTCCATCAACAGATGAATGGATTTTTTTAAAAAGTGGCATATATAAACAATAAAATATTGCTCAGCTATAGATGTGAATAAAATCGAGTCATTTGCAGCCACATGGATGAAACTGGAGGTCACTATGCTAAGTGAAATAAGCCAGGCTCAGACAGACACACATTCCATGTTCTCACTCATATATGGGAGCTGAAAAAGTGAACCTTATGGAGGTAGAGAGTGGAATGGTGGTTGCCAGAGACTAGGAAGCAAGGAGGTGAGGGGAGGAGATAAAAATTAGTTGGTTGAGGGGTACAAAATTACAGTTAAATAGAAGGAATAAGTTCTAACATTTGCTGGCACAGTAGGGAAATTATAGTTAACAATTTATTTTATATTTTTAAATTGCTAGAAGAAAAAAGATTTACAGTGCCCCCAACACAGGGAAAAGGTTGAAGTGATTATTTTAATTACCATGATTTATTATTGTACATTGTATACAGGAATCAAAACATCACGTGTACCCCTAAAATATGAACAACTCTTATATCGCAATAAAAATATTTGATTAAAAAAATAGGCCTGATTTTATTTCAGAGTTATATTATCAGAGATTTTCTTTCTTCTGATCTTTTACCAAAAAAGATGATAAATTTTACTTAATGAAGGCTAAAATAATTGCAGCGGACCCTCCTGGCATTGCTGAATCAGATCCCCCAGAGTCTGTGCCCTGGTTGCTAAGAATGTGAACTTGCAGCCTTCAGAGGATTGCTTGGGCCCTGGAACCTTTCACAGAAAGAGGAGTGGAAAATGCCTGGGAATTCCATCCTCCTGAGGCCGGTTCTAAGCCAGTGACAGACTGCTTTGACAATGGGGAATCCCTGCTCCTCTGCAAGGCTGTGCATGTCCATGGCTGGAAGTTCACCTAAAACCACACCCCTGCTGTGCAGCTTCCCTCCCTGCCCTACTGACACTCTCCCTGCCCTACTGACACTCTCCCTGCCTGTCAGGGAATTGTGTCCTTCCTCAGTTGCTTGAACAAAGCTTCTCCTTTTGGGGTCCACCTCTGGGGAGAACCTAACTTATGATACCAAGCACAGTACTGAGAAAATACTCTATCTTATATGCAGATGTTAATCAAATTTCAAACAAAGTGTATTTTTTTTTTTTTTTGCCTGCATCTCAGGTTTCTAGCCTAGTCTCTGTTACAGAGTTAGATGTAAAATGATGATCAAGGCTAGACCAGCGTCTTCAGGGCTGACTATGAGCCCAGGAAACTCACATGGCACTCTGAGAGGTGTATACCCGTAGACAGCCATGTTGGCATCTTAAGTTATGGGGGTGCCTCAGGAACAATGTTCTATTACAAAGATGGAGAGCTTTAATAAAACTCCAATTTGTATTTAAAAAAAAACTATAGATAGTGGCTATAAATTCAAATGTACATACATGTATATTCTATAAAAGGATTAGAAGTTCTCCCAGAATGGAAGTTCTGTGTTTCTATATATTCAGTCTCAAAATATTTATTGAACACCTCCTGTTTGCCAAGTATTTTCTAAGATAATTTTTTAAAGGCTCACTACATGGTCTGTCTTTGTGGCATGAGTAATGGAATAAGGAGAAGAGATGAGGAGTGTGCAGTTTTCTTCTGATTCCTGTTCTCTCTGAGCAAGCTGGCATTCAGGGCACCATAGCGCTGTCCCTGCTTTGAGCAGATCTGGGCTTCTTGGGGCTGCCCTGGAGGTTGGAGAAGCAAAAGTCACACAGGTTTAAAATTATGACTATTGAGGTGTCCTGGTACTGGTGAGGCCAGTGGATAGCTAGAGGGGAGAAAACACTCCGTGATATCTGGGTAAGTGCTGGGACTGAGGAGTTTCCTAGGACACTGGACATTGATTGGTAACACCAGGAATATCCCCAGTCAGTCACTCCATATTTTTATGGCTCCTGTGATCCCATCTAGTGTGGGGCTGTGCACCTGGGGGGAAGGCATTTCCTGTATCTCCCAGTAAACAGGTGAATATTTTATCTTCTCACTTTCCTGGCTGATACATAGAACTTGACCCATTTCCTTGATTTCTATTGAAAATTCTCCTACTTGAGTCATTAATGTTTGAAGTAGAGTCTGGAGAAAGTTCGGAGAGACAGAGTGATTTTATTGCAAAGAAACAAACATCACACAGACACAGGAGCTTAAACTGAAACCATGTCCCATGGCTGTGACAGTGGACTCTCTCTCTGTTGGCCAGTCCCTCTCTCTCTTCTGTCCTCCATCCTCCTCTTCTCTTCTCGGTCTTCTGCTTCTCAGCACACCCAGATTCTCACTTACTGAGGAGTTTGATTAGTTTGCCTGTATCTTTGTAGTCTCTTTCCAATCTATTACTGTAGACCTCAGCTCCCCAGAAAGGGTTACATATGCAGGAGTCTTCCTGTGCAAAGTGAGTTCCTTCCTCCAGGTGTAAGGATATTGTTGCTGAGGTCAACCTCTTGGGTGCCCTGAGTTTTTGCCTAGTGGACCTCCTGCAGGAGGTGTGGAACTGCTGCCTGTACCCTTACCTCGTGCTGCATGGGGATTACAGTATGGGGGTTACAGAAGATTTCAATACTTGGAAAAATCTCTCTGGTTTGTTACAAGAGTGAAGAAATTCTCCAAGTTGGGAAAAAATTAAAAGCTAATGCTAAAAATGGAAACTGCAGAGCAAGACTCTCACGAAAGACATGCTTTACTAGGAAAATGCTCAGCGTATCACAAGGTTGGCTCCAACCTGAACAATCGTCTTCTAAAGAGCTCACCTCTGCCTTCTGGGAGATTTCCCTTGAGAAATTCACCTTTAGCTTTGTTGGTGTGTTTGTGTCTTTAGAAGCCATTTTCATGGCCAGTTTTCTCGGCACGTATTTATCTAGTAAGTGACTAATTCTTTAAGTGAGCTGGTTAGATGTTTAGAAAATAGTTTGTCTCTGTGGACATCTTAGAAAATCGTACGCTTACAGGATTTAGACCTTGAAGAGGTTCCTACCTCAGTGCCCTCATTTTAAATTTGAGGAAAACAAAGCTCTAAAGAAGTAAGGCTGGCACATCTAATTTGGACTAGATTCACCAATGTCTTATTTCCCTGGAGACATCTTCCCCAACCCTGGGGATCCATCTCTGGCTATTGGTAAGTGTGGCCTTACCCAGCCTGCTCGTAGCAGACACTGGTGACTTTTCACCTACATTAACTGGTTTACCAGTCACTGTAGGGTTCAGATGTTACCAACATCATCCCCATGGTATAGATAGTGAGAGGGTTTGCTCACTGCCCCACAATCAGGCAGTGGCAGAGCTTGGATTTAGACCCAGGCAGTTGGGTCTGCTAGGTAGGCTCTGGACACCAAGGATGTGGAAGTCCACTCTGCACTCTTTCTGGGATGCTCCTATCATTAAAAGTGTTTGGGCAGGTCATCTAATCAACATCTTTCCCTAAGCAACAGGAAGCAAGATCAATGTTTCCAAAAACTGCTTTGTAACTGTCATTTAAAAATTTACTGATGAAAAATTATTTTGATTGCCTCAGAGTTTTCAAGGCTTCCCTATAAAATCGCCTTGCTTGAATTTTTTATTTAATGTTTTTGCAGTCAGATAAAAATATTCCCCAGTCCTTAAAGGACTAAGAGCAGTTTGCCATCATCATAACTTTTCAGAGACAGCAACTTTTCTTTCATGAAGCTACTTCCCATCTCCTGATACCTTCAAGGGGTGTGTTAACTGTTTTAGATTATACTCTGGCCCTTTGGTATAGAATGTGGTGTTTGCTTGTTTTATTTTTCACCCAGGCTGGAGTGCAGTGGTATGATTATAGCTCACTGCAGCCTCGACCTCCCAGGCCCAGGTAATCTTCCCTTCTCAGCCTCCTGAGTAGCTGAGACTACAATCACTCACCACCATGCCAAGCTAATATTTTATATTTTTACTAGAGACAGGGTGTTGCCATATTGCCCACGCTGGTCTTAAACTCCTGGGCGCAAGTGATCCATCCATCTTGGCCTCCCAAAGTGCTGGGATTACAGGCATGAGCCACCTTACCCAACCATGTGATGTTAAGGGAGTGAATGTTTTCTTAAGTCAGGCAATGAAAGACATGAAATGAAGGCATCTTAACTGTTTTCCAGAAAGATATGTTATGCAATGGATGCGTGCGTGTGTGCTGCAATGCATATATGACGTTGAGATACTCTCAGAATGAGCCTGTTGACTGTGTGCCTTACTGAGGTCTATTTCTGCCTTCCAGTTTTACGGGAGCCCTATACAGTCCGTGTGGAGGACCAGAAAACCATGAGAGGCAATGTCGCGGTCTTCAAGTGCATTATCCCCTCCTCGGTGGAGGTGTACATCACTGTCATCTCATGGGAGAAAGACACTGTTTCACTTGTCTCAGGTAGGCTTTGCATCTCCAGGGTGCAAGACGCTGTGCTCACCTTCTGAAAAGGTTGTTTCAGAGATGGAATCGGGTCTCCATGTATGTGTTCGTTATTATTCAGAATTAGTATTCTTAAGGTTGATGCTATAAGTAAACCTTAAGTGTTTTGTGTTGGCTTATAATGGCTTGATTTGGATGTTCTTTGGTGAGTTGACTGATGAAGAGAAATTAGTTACTGGCGTTGTAACTGTAGCCATTATGTTAACTTTTTTGAGAAAATTGTGGTTTTATGTCTGCTTCTGAAAACAAGGTAATAGTATTGTGCGTCTGTGGGAGACCTCAGCGTCGCACATATAGCTGATATTCTGAAACTAACATCTGGAAAATGGAAGCCCTGTTTTCATGCACTTCGTGTGCTTTCCGATGTCTTGAGAGTTATGTTGTATCTCTGACCTATTTCTTGAAGATTCTAAAGAATACATATGCGGCACGGCAATGTATATTTGCATATGAGTAATTTCTTGGCCTATATTTGATGTCTAGAAAAGACAAAATTTAAATTTAGCCTCCAAGAAACTGCAGTTCTTCATTTCTAAGGGTGTTGAAGTGGATTTCTTGCTCTGTGCTATTTACTGGGGAAGGCTACTGTCAGGGTGATACATGGTGCTCCTGTTCTGTACATCCTTGGATAATGACTGTTGGTATATCTCAAAATGCATTGGCTGCTTTTGGAAAAGAATTGTGATGAGCCTAGTCTGTGTTGCAATGTGGATTATAAATAGTTGCTTTTTAAAAACGTGTCTTTATGCCCTCACATGAAGATGCACACACACACACACACACACACACACACACAGAGCACACATTTTAACATAATTCTTGAATAAGCAACATTTTATCAATTTATAGAGAGGAGAATTTAGAACTAAACCCTCATGGTGACACACCATTTTTGTATTTCAGCTTATTGATTAGCTGGAGAGTGTTGATTACTGTACACAAATGACCAGAAGGCATTTAAAAGATCCAAATCAAAATTGAAATATGTTGTCGTCATAGCCTATTACAGGAATCTAGGATATAATGGAATTCTTAGTTTTTATAAAAACCATTGTCTTTACAGTGAATTCAGAACCCCTGACACTTCAATGAACAATACATTCCTTGCTGTTACATTGATGAATCATCATCACTTAACTTAGGGTGTCGAAAAATACTAAGCTTAGTAACTGAAATGCGATTGTAATAATCAGAATAGAGACCCATTTATACACTTTTATTTGCTAATTTTCAGTGTTGAAACATCTTCATTTTCTCTCCTTAGGGGTCATGTTAGTTTTCTTAATGGCAGATGGAAGGATTTGATGACAGTCATCTGGCTAAGCTCTGAGTTAGAGGGGAGAGGCCCTCAAATTTATATGGCAAGGGAGTATAGATTCAAGGAGGGGCAGAATTGGGGGCTGACTTTTCAGTCTTCCAGACTCAGGGGACTAGGATGGAGACATCACCATCTTTTAACTCAGTCATCCAAATCTGCGGCCTCAGAGTATGCTCTGGCAGAGGAAGAGAGTGTGGGAGAATTCCAAACGCCTTCTTAGTGCCTCCATGTGGAGGTGACACATGTTATCTCTGTTCATATTTAACTGGCTAAAGCAAGTCTCACAGCTATGCCTGACTTCCATGGGGCATGTGCCTGAAAGAAGAGAAGAATTGGAAATCTGGGTGAGAAACTGAAATATCCACCAGGAGGATTTTTGTGTCAAGATGGTTTGTATAATATGTTTGTTCTTTTGTTTCCTAGACGTCTTTAATTAGTCATATCCTCATATTCACGTTTTACCTTTTTGCAGTCTCTGTGTACAGACTTCATTTTCCTTCAAATATGAACCTAATTAAATAAAAAAAGGAAATTTAGTGAGGGGATGATGCTGGCATGCAGAGTATACAGTTGGTGTCTCCTCTCCTGAGTCATACACTGGAGCTTCATCCTTTCATTAAATTTTAAAAGCAAAAGTTTTGGATAAGCACTTGGCTTTTACTTCCCAACAGCATCTAGAAAATAAATACAACACAGGTGTTTATCTTATTGAGGAATACATCCATAAGAAGCTTTTGTTTGTTTGTAAGTAAGCCATTGAAAGAAAGAGAGAAAGAGACTTCATACCAGGTCGTTCAACTTGAGCCTAATAGACTTGTCACTAAAAATGACCTCGTAAATGACAACAAGAGCCCAAAGCATTGGCATGATCTGTTTGCAAGAAGTCTCAAAATCATGCATTTTTATCTGACTTCTATTACTCACCGCTACAATCAGGCCCTGTTCCCAGGGGCTGAGCTCCACCCATCAATAGTGCCCAGAAAAGGAGGTCATGAAGTCACTGGAGGTGACACATGGTTTAAAACATTGGAGATCTTAATAAATAAACCATGCTCAGGTGGTTTAGGTGGAGAAGGGTTAAATGTCTCTCTGGTTACCAGGACAAGGCACAGATAAGGACAGAGGACAGCCTCCCCCTGTCGTCACCCAGGCTGTGCTAGGGGCAGAGGGCATTAAAAGGAGGAACCTCCCTCCTCCTCACTGGCTGGGGCTGAGCCACTCCGGGAAGCACTGGGATTCTTAGCTTCAGGGGATGACTTTGCACAGCACAGAAGTCCCAGGAACAGAGGGACTTTTTCTAAATTAGCCCTGACCTTCAGAGAAACTGTCCCGAATGCCATATGTACAGCAGATGATCTGTAAAAGGTTAATTTGCCTCTGCTTTGTAAATAAACTGTAACTCCTGCTGAACTAGTTTGTATTTATTCCTTTGCATGGCCATCTCCCAGATTATCAGTCATCCTGCTGGGATCTGGCTGGGAAGTTTGTCCCAGGAAGCATTCCGACTCTGCACAGATCACTTCCTTTAGTGGTTACTTCTCCCTGTGGAGAAAAGCGATTAACTAAATCAGCCATGGAAATAAAACTGTGTAAGTATCGGACTGAGTGAGTGAGTTAAGAGCGAGTATGGGAGTGCCAGAGAGTTGACCTAGGAAAGCTGGGAGCTGGTGGCAGTTGAGAGAGGGCCCAAAAGGAAGATTCACAGGTCATTGCCCGTGATGCCCCGTTGGGCTCAGGGCAAAGTGTGACCTGTTGGCCTGGGGGATGCTTAGGTGCTCAGCCTTGACCGTTGGGAGATCCCCTGGGAAGGTCAGAGCAGCAAAGGCCTGCGTCTAACAGATGAGCATTGGGTCTATGTGAATCTTTAGGCCAGGGGACCTTTGGAAATCCTGGTTAAGGTAAATGCGTATTTGTCTTCTACAAATTCTTTTCTAATGAAAAGCAAAAATAAAAATGTTGGTGTATTTCCCTAAAAAGAAACAAAATGGTTTCTATCAGGATGTCTCACTAGGTTTTGCCCTTTATTTTGGTTAAGAAAATGAATGAGTAGGTTATTTTCTTGAGAAGCACAAACCCAGTGTTTGTCAGGGTTTGAATGAGCACGGTCCATTCTTACGGTGGCTTTCGGGAGCTTACTGCACATTAGGGCATGCACTGATTTCTTTCCAGGGCAGGCTTCAGTTTGGCCTGAAGGTAGACTCAAAAATCAAGTTATGCATTCTCATCATATGAGGTCATGAGGCTACCAATATCAAGGACATTCATGAGCTCATTGATTTTGAGGGATCTTTGGAAAGAATCCCCCAACCACCGAAAAGTAGAAATCCCATAATTCTACCAAACGGAGGAAAGAGTCGTAATATCTGATGCTGCTTTTCTGCCTGCCTGGGCTCTTCCCTGGGCCCTGGGGCCCCATATAGTGACTTTCCCTCTGGTATGATGGATGGAGCAGGGTCATAAATGTGCAGAGGAAAAATATTTAAGGGGCAGGCACACACGGTGCTGTGAGATGACCTTAATTAATATGACAGATCCTGACCTACTGTCTTCTTACCTCCCTAAAATGAGCCAGGAAAAACAAGAGTCATGGTGTCTGTGTGCATATTTTTTGAACATCCTCATCGCTTATCCCAAGCTGCAACGAAATCCTTTTAAATGCTATAATATTAATGTAGCCCAGTACAAATATAGTAGCTTGAATAGCAATGTGCTTTTGGAGGTATTGCTTATGTGGAGATGCATAAGACACCATCCTGGAGGAAAACAATAACACTGGCTTTATATTTGGGTTTCCCTTGACTAGCCTGTTGTGAATTTCCTTCCGATTAGGGAGGCCAGCAATAAGAGAGCCCAGCCTTCCGTTTCTGTTTCTTCTGATAAAATTGTGAGAATCTCACCAGGGGTTTAGCTACATTAACATCAAAGACACAGCCCAAGGGTAACCGGATTTGGAAAATGGAAAAAGCAAACATTTTACTATTCCCAGAGAAACTGCCTCCCTCTTTAGCAGTGGCCCAATTTTCTGCTGTAATATTTCCTATCTGAATACCTCTATTAGTGATGATTCAAGGAGAATTTTCTCTCTCAGGATCCATGAGTTCAAGTCCAAGGATGATTATCTTCTTCCTGCGTTTTGGGTAAACATGAACAATTTTCTGCCCACGTTAAATATCAAAAGACATAAACCAACCACTTTACATGAAACATTTGTTGTAATTCTTCACTGCCACAATTGGGTCTGGGCATCATAGATAACGCAAGACTTTGGCTTTAAGAAGCACTCCCACCCCAGGCCCCTGCAGAGATGGTTTCTGCTGTTGAGATGCTGGGGAAGGTTCCGGCACTGTCACTCTGGGGGTGTTAGTGCTGCGGTATAGGCACGCAGGGGCTAAGGCTGCAAGTACACACATGATTTTGCCCAGGAAAGTAGAGAAGGTTTCAGAAAGGAGGTTGTGATTTAAGAAAACCTTTGCATTTTAGAGAGGGGAAAATAAATTATAGATACAGTCAACCAAATTAGACAAGGCTATCCTTAAGCATGTTTCAGCAAACCAGAACTAAGAGCAGATTGGATGCCATGTATTCTCATGTGGGAAGGGAGAGAGAGCAGCACAGCTGTTGGGGGACGAGGGTCAGGCTGTGGGAGGCCTCTGCTTCTGTGCACTCTTGACTGTGGAAGTTAACCTTCCGTCTTCTGAGGCACTTCTATTGTGATTTTACTGCTCCTCACTGAGCGTTTTCCAGACATCTGCTACTTAGCTGCTGTGGCTGCTACCTTGTGGAGACCTGAGTCTGCCCTCATAGTGCTTATGAGTAAAAGGAATGAGATCAACATTAAAATGATGTAAAATTAAAAAAAAAAACAAAAACAGGAGTCACCTGACAGCCTCATCTCTGATTTTAAAAGTGCCAGCAAGTTGCAGAATTGAAGAAGCATTTCTTTAACGTTGACTGAAAAGGAATTCGTAGGACCAAATGAAAAGTATAAAAGGAACATTTCCCTATTATCATCTACCTAGCTATCTGTCTTTGTATGTTTGATCTAATCTTTTATTTATCTTGCTTTTAGTAAATAAGAACCTCATTTTAAACACTGGAAAGTATCCTTAGCTCAGAAAATGTACACCAGACTGGAATTAGGGAGAGAGATGTCATATTTTCACCATGCTAAATTTTTGGGAGTGAAGTAACTGAGAAATAGGAAAACAGGATTCTGGTCTCTTTCTTTTTTAAAACCATTAATTATGCTATACTTTTGCCATTCAAGTCGATTGCTCACTAGATTAGTTTTTGCATGTTACCCCGCTGCCACCTGAAGGTAATTAAAAGCTGGTTGTTTACAGCTCTGGAGAGCCCCTGCGTGGCACTGAGAATGGGTGTCATGTGGGGTGAGGAGCATGGCCTGGGGCTCCAAACAGTGGATAGCGAGGCTCCAAAGCAGCAGCAATAGCAGCTGGTCTGCAGGGGCTAGGCCTGGGGGGAGGAGACGCACGCCCATTTCGAAGGCTGCAAACTACCACACAACACAGAGAAATACGCTTTTGGCTTTTGAACAAACTGGTAGCTAGACACAGAGAGAGAGGCATGTTAATATTGTTTCTTTAAAAAAGGAAACAAGAAAGCATTGGAGCCAATTTAGCCCAGAGGATCTAAGGAGGGGTGTGTGTACATGTGTGTGATGAGTGTCCACATATGTGTGTGGTGTTTGGGTGCTGTATGCATATGTGTGTGTGTGGTGCATGATGTGTGTTTGTAGCATGTGTGGTGTGTGTGGCATGTGAGGTGTGTGCTCTGGTGTGTGTGAGCTCTGTGTGTATGGGGTGTGTGTGTGTGGAGTGCTGTGTATGGTGTGTGCATTCTGTATGCATGTGTGGTGTGTGTGTAGTATGTGCATGGGGTGGGTGTGATGTGTATGCTTTGTATCTGTGTGTTACGTATGTGTGTGTGTAAAACTTCATCTGTTGGCCCACTAAGTCACATGAAAATGCCCCTTGATTTCCTATTTTAAGTGTCTGGAATATGACTTGATTGCAGCTCTGACTCAGATTAGCTGGGTGACCTAGGGAAAGGACTTTTCTCTCTCTCTCTGTTTTTTTTTTTTTTTTTTTTTTGCCTAAGCTTCCTCCCATGGATATACAGTGATTTCACTGGTCCTCTTTCACAATACAATGTCAGGATATTAAAATTCCAAATTGAATATTCCACTTCTTAAGCCAACAGCTGTCTAAGTTATTTTTTCACTTTCTTAGATTTAATCTTGCAGGATGTTTTATGCATGTGGCTTAATACAGAAGGAGCAAAAGCAGCAAAGGGAAAAGGCACAGGAGGTGATGTTCAGAGGAAAGCAGGCCCCAGCTCTCAGAGTCTTTTCCCTGTGGAATCGCTCAGGATGCACTGAATTTCCCCAGCAGTGAGTTGCAATAAGAGATGCAATCTTGTTTACCAGGGTAGCTCCTGGAGACTCAGCGCCCAGGGCTTTCTTTGGGGGCAGGTCACATAGGCACCCTGGTATATTTGGCACGTACCAAAGTTCCAGACTCCCAGAAGGAAGTCAGGTGCCCACCATGAACTGTAGTGCTCATGCAGTGCAGGCAGCGAGCCACTCAGGGCAGTGGGAACCCTTCCAATATCCCAGTTCTGAGATACCAGTCAAGGGTCAGTCTTGCAAGCAGCCCTTCATAAGGGTGATGGTCTCAGACCTACCATGTTAACTCTTCTCTGAGCAGTGCAACTTTTTAAATGATGTTGGCTCATCTTTATTTTCACACGTTCAACAATCGCTTTGCATATGCTCATCATGAAATGCTGGAGAAAGCAAACGAAGAAAATCTACACTTTGTGTACTTAATTGCCTTCTATCCAAGTACTTCCAGCCTTGAGAAAGGTCTCATCTCAAATTATTTTAAGGTCCCCAAACACATTGACTCATCCTCTTCCTTTGCTCCACCCGAGTGTAAATGTAGTTCATTTTACATTCTGCCATTAAGGATCTTCTGCCTTCTCTCTCTCTCCCTGTGATGTTTGGTTCTTTCTAGACATAGGAAACAGATGGCCAGCTAAGTCAGTCAGATGTAATTTGGACACAAGCATATTCTCTGGTCTATTGTTCATCTAGGAGTTTTCATTTCAGGAAAGTTCGAGAGTAACAGGAGCATTTAGAAAACAGTATCGTGCAGTGATAACCATAATGTGGTTAAGATGATTATTATCAACAAGCTAAAATCAATGTCAGACATCAAGATTTGCTTTGGCAGTGTGCCACAGCATGAGAAAACAGGATTTGAGATTGAGAAATATAATAATTGACTCAGAATAACTTACTAGCTACTCAAGAAATCAGTGTGAATTCAAGGTATTGTCAAGAGCGGAGATAAAGGTAGGTTGAATGAGGCTCATGGTGCTGTGTCCTTTTGAAGGAAGGTCTCCTCAGCAGGTGGGTTGCTGGCGGGGCCTCCAGAAATTCATCAGGTGGAGGCACCATGGCTGTCAGCCCTTTGTGGCTCTCCTTCTGAGCAGACAGGACAGGACAGTAAACCGTCTAGCAGCCCAGACTTCCTCTCTCCTCAGCCACCGCATCACCTGTGGCCACCCAGTCTGGTACCACTCGCCTTCCCTTCTCCACCGTCAGCCTGCAGTGCGTTCCTGGAGACGGGGCACATTGAGAGTGTATGTTTTAACGGGCTCTTCCCTGCTTGTCCGGATGGTCAGGTGTTTTCTGCTGCCCATATCTGTGTCGCTGAAGGGGTCTTTCCCAAGCTTTGTCTCGGCATCCCAGAGCATCCCATTCTCAACCTGGCTACACCTACTCTTCAGTGTTCAAAGGATTGTAGCTTTCTCTCGGCAAGGTCTAAGAACAGCTTTCTCAAATGACCCTTTCTACCTCCAACATGGCTCAGCCCCATGTTCTCTCCCACAGGAAGAGCTGTCCTCTATCCTTCCAGCTTAACCTCCCACCGTGCTGCCATCCTGGTCCTCTTCCCTGCTCAAGCTTTCTGGGATGTCTTTTCATCAGCTGTCCCCTCTGTTGCCTCAGACAGCTTCTCTTTAGTAATTACTGTATTTCTTGTGACGCAAGTGCTTGGGTCCCCAGTTTTAAAGAAACCTTTCCCTTTGTTGACTTTCATACTGTTCTTTCTCTACTTTATTCTTTCCTTCCTTCTTCTCTCTTTCTCTCTCACTTACTCTTTCATTCTTTTTCTTCTGGCAAACTTTTTGAGAGAATAGTTTATAGTAGTGAGTTTTCTGGGCTCTGCCTGTTACAGTCTACTAAAATTCACTACTTCAAGATCACGCAGGACTTCTGAATGTTAAATCCCAAGGCTGTCTCTTGGTCCAGTTTCTCTCTGACCCCCTGTTAGATGTACACAGTTGACCTACTTCCTCTGTTGGTTGCTGTATTTTGCAACTCTGGCTGCCAAAACAAAGTATCGCACACTGGGTGGCTGAACCATAGCGATGTATTTCCTTAGAGTCTTGGAGGCTGGAAGTTTGAGACCAGGCTGCCAGCATGACCAGGTTGTGATGGGGGCCTCTTCCTGGTGTGCAGATGGACTCCTTCCTGCTGTGTCCTTACATGACTGGCTCTCACAAAGACACTAATTCTATCCAATTAGGGCCCCACCTTTATGACCCCATTTCACCTGAATTACATCCTTACTCCAAATTACTTCTCTTAGTAATTACTATATTTCTTGTGACACAGGTACTCAGGTCCCCCAATTTTAAAGAAACCTTTCTCTTTTCCAACTAACCTTCTCCCTCCCTCCCTCCTTCCTTCCTTCCTTTTCTTCCTTTCTTCCTTTCTCTCTCTCTCTTTCTTTACCTTTACTTTCTTCCTTCCTTCTTTTTTTTGCCTTTAAGTAACAAAATTTATTACTTACATATTAATATGACAAATATTAATTGAGTACCTACCATGCACCCAGCCACTGTTCTAGGCTTTGTAGATACAACTGTGAACAACCCAATGTCTTTGCTTCATAGAATTTACGTTTTAGTGGGGAGGGAGACAATGCATAAATGAAATAAATGAGTGCAATGCTATATTATGTAACAGGAATTGAGGGATCTGAGAAAAGTTTTCTCTCAAATGAGAGCAACAAGGAGAAATAGTTGATCTTTTCCTCTGGAAGAATAGGAACCAGAAACTTCTGTGTCCATCTCTCTATTACCTTCTTTTTTCTTTCTTACTTTCTTTTTTCTTTATATATATATATATATATATATATATATATATATATATATATATGTATATATTTTTTTTAATTGTATTTTGTGCTCTGGGGTACATGTGCATGTCCTGCATCCTGCAGGATTGTTACATAGGTATATATATGCCATGGTGGTTTGCTGTCTCCATCCCCCACCCACCCCCGTCACTGACATCAGGCATTTCTCCCCGTGTTATCCCTTCCCATCCTCCCCGCTCACCAACTGTCCCTCCCCTCCCCTCCCTTCCACCCCACCACCTAGCCCGGTGAGTGTTGGTCCCTTCCCTGTGTTCATGTGTTCTCATTGTTCATCACCCGCCTATGAGTGAAAACATACAGTGTTTGGCTTTCTGTTCTTGTGTCAGTTTGCTCAGAATGATGGTTTCTAGATTCATCTGTGTCTCTACAAAGGACACAAACTTGTCATTTTTTATGGCTGCATAGTATTCCATGGTATATATCTGCCACGTTTTCTTTGTCCAGTCTATCACTGATGGACATTTGGGTTGGTTCCAGGTCCTTGCTATTGTAAACAGTGCTGCAATGAACATACGTGTGCATGTGTCTTTATAATAGACCGGTTTATAATCCTTTGGGTATAATGGGTTTGCCGGGTCAAATGGAAATTCTATTTCTAGATCCTTGAGGAATCGCCACACTGTCTTCCACAATGGTTGAACTAATTTACACTCCCACCGACAGTGTAAAAGTGTTTCTATTTCTCCACATCCTCTCCAGCATCTGTTGTCTTACTTTTTTTCTTTTTCTTTCTCTTTCTCCCTCTCTCTGCTCTCTCTCTCTCTCTTTCTCTTTCTCTTTCTCTTTCATTTTTTCTCTCTTTGGGGTTAGGGCTTCGACATCTACATTTTCAGGGGACACAAGGCAGTTCATATCAGTTGCTCTCCTTTGGTTTGTACCAAACTACATTGCCTGGTTGATCTTCTCTCCAATAATTTCTGCACTATCTCTTTCCTTGAGTTTACGTCTTCCCCACTCAGAAATGTATATCAACCTAAAAACCCAGTCCCAGCTGCTTTCTGTATTGGTCATTTCATCATCTCACAGGGCTTCCTCCATGACTTGTACCTGTGTGACCCTAACTTCAAACCTGCCTTCTCTCCTGGTCCTGCTTATTCACTCCCTCTGCACCCTTCCGGCCACCTCCAACAGAGGAAATTTTCCCCATGACCACAAAGGAATTTCCCCTTGCTTTACTCATTTATTTTTTAGTGTAATGACTGTATCAGTTTCCTACGACTACAAAAAAATATATATATATATAATGAACTGGGTGGTTTCAAACAATGGAAATTTATTTCCTCACAGCTCTGAAGTCCAGAAGTCCAGAGTCACGGCATCAGCAGGGCTGTGCTAACTCTGAGGGCTGCAGGGAACGTCTGTGTCAGGGCTCCGGGGAAGGCCCAGCACCTGGTGTTGCCTGCGGTCCTTGGCTCCTTGGCATCCTTGACTTGCAGAAGCCTCGCTCCATCCAGTCCCTCCCTCCACTGCCACGTGGCTTTCTCCCTGTGTGTGTCTTTGCATTTCTTCTCCTCTTCTTATAAAGACAACAGTCATATTGGATGAAGAGCCCACCTTATTTCAGTATGGCCTCATGGTAACTTAACTGATCATATCCACTGCAACCCCGTTTCCAAATAAGATCACATTCTGAGGCTCCGGAAAGGACCTTTTGGGGGGAAGCTATTTAACCTGCTAGGATAACAAATCCTTCAAATTCATTTTTGACCCTCTCTCATGCATATTTTGTATTTTTTCATCTCCTGCTTGATACGCAGTAGACAACTGATAAATATATACTCAATGAGATTCTTTTTAGAAAGCATTTGTAAAGGAAGGAAACAAAAAGCAGACAGCCCCATCAGTGTAGCCAGGAGTGCCAGCACCCAGGTCCCTGTGCCGTCCCTGCAGCCCTGTCCCCAGCAGCTCCACCTGTACAGCTGGCAGCCACACCACCAGCTGCTGCTGTCCCAGCTGCAAGTAGCGTGGCCTGTGTCAGACCGGGCTGGGGGACAGGATCGAGGCAGTCTTGGACCGAGCACAGGGGTGGCAGGCAAGCTGCTTCACCTGCACTCAGATCCTCACTTTCTGGTGCCGTGGCTTACTGGGCATCTTCAAATCCTGTTTCCTTCCTCAAAAAGAAACGGGAAATTTGTTAATGGACAAACAACTCATAAATTTTCCAAATGATTAGTAGTCTGAAAACATGCATATGAAAAATTTTCTCAAAACTTATCCCCGATTCTAAAATTAATTCCAAACTAACTGAATTTTTATTGGCTAAACTGTCACCTGTGGCTGAAACTTCAACAACTAGATTCTATTTGCAAAGTTGCATTGACTATCCAAGGCTCATGGATGGGGGAAGTAATGAGAGTATTTACAGAATATCTCAGTGTGTGTAGTTCCTGACCATACAGCAATTCCAAAATTAATTCCAAAGTAACTGAAGTTTCATTGGACAAACAGGCACCTATGGTCAAAACTTCAACAACTAGATTCTATTTGCAAAGTTGCATTCACTGTCCAAGGCTCTTGTATGGGGGAAGTAATGAGAGTATTTACAGAATATTTCAGTGTGTGTAGTTCCTGAAAACACAGTGATGATGCTAAAAATATTGGCTGTCCAGAATTGAGCTTTATAAAAAATAGAAAATCCCCAGCACACACTGCTCTGCAGTAGAGCAGAGTCAAAATGTTCTTTGAAAAGAAGCTATAAACAGATACAGTAAATAAGCAAAAATGCATGGATCCTGTGTGTTTCTAGGCATGGTTTCAGGCTTCTGAATGTCTTTCATTTTGCCAGCAGTGCACAGCAGGCCTTGGGTTTGTACTCAGAGCAACCTGGCTTTGGGTCCCTGCCGCACAGTTGTGAGACCTTCCATAGTTGAAATACCTCTCTGTGGACTTGGATACTGTGTTTTTATAAAGATGAAGAATGCCATAACTGTAGTTCCAGGCCAAGTGAGGTGCTCCATGAATTTGAACATAGCTAAGCAATTCTGGACCTCCAGGTGTGCATTTCTCTATCGAGCCTGTAGATACTATGGAGCCTGAAGCCAGTGTCTAGGTCCATACCCCATATTCAACATGGACCAAGTCATGTAACCTTGAGTTAGTCATATAAACTTGCTATGCCTCAGTTTCCTCAACTGCAAAATGGAGATAAGAATAAAAATAACACTATAATAGGATTGTTATGGTAATTATATGAATTAATACAAGTACATGTCTTAACACAGTGCTTGACATTAATGTTTGCCATTATTATTATCTTCTGTCTAAAGTGTTTGTATCCCAGAAACCAGACTGTCAGGATACCATGGTTTCAAAACAAATAGGCAGCTGTTTGTGTGATGCTTGTTAGGAAGTAAAAGCAAAAGTAATTCTATTTAAGAATTGTGAAAATGCAATGTATGCTGAAGTCACGGGTAAATAATCCAAAATCCTTCAATTTCAATATAAAAGCATTAAGATGCTATTGAATTAATAGACTGTAGGATTTCAACATAAACAATTCTTTACTTATTTTATTAAAATGTTTATTTTTCTTAAATAGCAGTTGTATGATACAAAATGACAATAAAGTAGAATGAAAGGATCTTCTTTTTTGCCTTAACCATCACAGTTTAATCTGAATATGTATTTGCAGTAAAAGTTAGCATTTACATTAAAATACTTGTAGCACATTTGATTATTGAATAGCTAGCAATTATACAGCATGCACATGTCAGGTTATACCTAAAAATTTCTCAGCAACCCCATTAAGTAATTACTTT
Organism: Cacajao melanocephalus; assembly: GCA_963573385.1. NCBI lineage: Eukaryota > Metazoa > Chordata > Mammalia > Primates > Pitheciidae > Cacajao > Cacajao melanocephalus. The sequence goes on from CAUYLG010018703.1 coordinate 18,742, forward strand.
CATCAGCCCCACCTGCCGATGAGAACACTGAGGCAAAGCTTTAGTAAGTTACCCAAGGTCCTCTCTTGAAATTCTCTCTCTCTAGAAATAGAGATTTTGCCTTTTCTTAAACTTTCTTTCCTTTTCCCATAGTACATACATGCATAACAGCCAACAAATATCGCCAACCGAATGATACACCACTTAAAGCAGTCAGAACACTTGAAACTGGAGATTTCTTTAGGCAAGAAAATAGTTTCCAAATAATATGATCCAAGACTTAACTTTCTGAATATTTGACACATTTAGGGCATTTTGTTGTTATTTGAGTGCAATATTTTTTTGACAATATTGTATAACTAGAGAAAAATCAAAATAGATGAAATTGTCTAGGAAAAAAATAATTTCTTAATTTTAATTTTACTTAAAATAGTCCCTTCCCACCAACCTCCAAGATGACATTACCATTCCAGACACATAGTAGAAGCTTAATACGTTTATGGAGTGAATCTTGAATGAGCAACTTTTCCATCAGAATGGTGGTGTCATTTCCTTTGAAATTATTTTTAATGCTTTAATAAGAGCTTTTGCTTTTCTATATTTTTTTCCACTACTGTAAAATACAATTTCACATCACCCTCTCCTCCCAATGCAAAGGGTGCCTGCATTGACCAATCAGGGGCAGCCTGGGATTTCACAGCTGACGTCTCCTACGTGATGCTGTTCTGAGGGAAATAGACATTTCAAATTTCCAATGTTTACTATTCCCCAAACAGAAGCTGTCTTATTTTCATGAAATGATTTTATTGTTGCCACCACCTACAGCTTTACACTGCAGCATTTGTTAAAATGCAGCCCTGAAAAGCAGGACAGTGCAAGTCACGGCAATCCTGACATGCCTAGACCTTCAGAGGCACGTTACAGCATTTCCTGATGTGCAGAATCCATAGCCACACCACAATCCTCAGATTTTACTTTCCTTTTTTTTTCTGTCTAAAGGGATATATGCATTTGGTGAGCACAGAGTTCCGCTTGCCATGGATGGATTTTGTGTGCGAGGACATGTTTCAAACGGTAATCAATATGCTTCACCAATGTATGATGATGGATCTAAAAATAGTAGATTTCTGTGTGGTAAAGCATCAGGGTGTCTTTTGAGCTGGATGCTGGAGCCCCAGAAAGGTTACATTATTTTATAGATGAGGAAAGCATTCAGATATGAAAAGTCACCTGAGCAGTGAATGGTGGAGCAGGGACTCAAACCTGGTGGTTGAGTCTGCACTAGCGTGTTGGTTGTTTCTGCGCTAGTCCTGTGCTCAGTTGAAAATTTCCTTATTACTGTCGTTTAAGCACTTATTCTGGATAAGGCAATGCTTTTAAAGTTACCTTTTTAAAAATTACATGACCTGTTTTAAAAAAGGCACAGATGAGCTAGAAACACACCAGATACAACTTAATTATAATCAGGAGGCTTATTATACTAAAGGAATTACAAAGATTAATGAGGTAGTTTTAATTATTTATCTGAAAGAAGTTCATTGAAAACTGTACTTCCCAAAATGATTCATTTTGAAATAAATTTATAACTGAGATTTACTTCAGTATCAAATATTTAAAATATACTTTGATACAAACAATATGTTATATACCTGGAAATGTTTGCTTGTAGTTTCTGGAAAAAAAATGTATTTGTATATAGCTATTGTCTTAGACTACTTTGGCTGAATTAACAAGTTACCATGGACTGGGTGGCTTATAAACAACATCAATTTACTTCTCATAGCTCTGGAGGCTGGGAAGTCTACAATCAAGGAGATGGGTAGATTTGGTACCTAGTGCGGGTTCTTTTCCTAGTTCATAGATGGCCGTCTTCTCATTTTCTCACATGGCGGAAGAGGTGACTGGTGTCTCTGGGGTCTCTTTTTATAAGGGACCTAACCTCATCCACAAGGGCTCCACCCTCATGAGCTAATCACCTTCCAAAGGGTCCTCCTCCCCATAGCTTCACATTAGGGATTAGGTTTCAACATATGAATTTTTGGAGGTGGGGAAACAGATCGTCAGTCTATGCACATTTTTTTTTATAGATGGAAATATCCTTAGCTCAATGTTTATTGACTTTTAGGGAGATCATAGATGTGTTGAGTAGGTAATAAAAGCTGTGGGACAGTGGCTCTTCGGAAGAACACACCGATATTGAAAGCTGCAAGAGTCCGGACCTTTCTTGCTTCCCTTCAACCTAGTGACTATCTGCATTCCCTCACCCTGACTCCCACTTGTCCTAACCCAGATTAACCCAGGATTCATACTCCATTAAAGCATCTGATATAGATGTTGGATAGTATCTTTTTTAAAAAAACCTAAATTGCACTTTGAAATCTCCAGCCACACTCTTTTCTCTGATCTCTTATTTGTCCTGGTTTCCTCTGCTGCTTTTTATGCACACTTTTTCCCCCTCCTATGCCCATCGCATTGTACCAGTATCTTTCACTACAATTATTCTTGTACCAGAAAAAGTAAAGGGTTTTTGTAAAAAGCCTTCATCAAGTCATTTTCAAACTGCAGATGATATTCGGAAAGAAAGGCCGTACTGAGATTTTCCCCCGCTAATTAGATGGTGAAATTTTTAGTTCTCAGCATTGTTATCTGTTTGAATTGAAACCCTATTATTGAAAAAGCCAAATGAACTTGAAATTGAGGAGGGTGCTCTCCCAAAAGGGAACGCAGCCAGGCTGAATCCCTCAGTGGAGAGCCAGGGTGCATGAGGCCTGGATGCACGTGACTCGTTTCCACAGTTCTGATTTCCAAGCAAAGTAATTTGTTCTTTAAAAAAAATTATTCTAGGATTCAAGACTTAAAAAAAATTCTGTACTACCAAATGCTTACAATGCATGATGAAATATTGAAGAAAAGTATATCTCAGCCTTGTGGGTAATTTTTGAATGATCCACAAGGATTTATTCAAGGTCAGTAAATTCTGTGTTGGCACTTTCTGTGTCACTCTATGTCCCATACTGTGTCCCCATCAAGTCAATTTCTCTGATGCTAAGTCTGCTCTATTCCTTGCCACTAAGTAAAAAATTAAAAAAACAAGCAAACTAAAGAACAATAAGGCAACCGAGGTCTCCCTCATTTCTTCTTTTGCTGAATTTGACACCATTCCATCACAAAGTGAAGAAAACCTGAATATCCTATTGCTGGCCATGCCTCCCAGGACTCCTTTTCCATGAAAGCCTGAAGTCCATTTTAGATGCAAAGCATGCAGAACCTCTGGGCTCTGCAAGGCCTGATGAATAACTTTGACAGGACTCTGCGTAGGCTTAGTTTGTGGTCCTGACCATGTGTATTTTCCTGAATTTCATATTCTTTGTTTACTGGCTTTGACTTGTTGCCATAAGACGAATCCACGTATGTTTCTCTCTCGTTTTATCAAAATGTTTAGGTGTCTTTAGTTTTATATTGGGATTTTAAAAACAAAGCTTTTCTTGCTAGTAAGGATATGGACAGTTACTATCTTTTCAAGAAAAATGGTGACACTGGAAAACTAACTTCATGTATTTAAAATATACATTTGTTGCACACTTATTGATCAGTTCATAAATTTTACATCTTTTTGGTGGTGGGAAAATATATATTATAGTTACTTCTATTTAAATTCTGGATCTAAGATGAAGCTGCTTTTTACTAATAGTGGCTATAGATTATATGCACCATTGTAAAATGGTTATGCAGAAGGGGAATAGGAAGGACTACAGATAAGTGATTTAAGATACTTCTGTTTTGAAGGGTTAAATTGAGGAGGCAGCATGAGGGTCAAACTTTGTAAACTGTGTGCAACAGCAAGGATATTCAAGGTGACAAGGATCAGAACCTATGTGAAGGTTCAGTAAAATTATTTGTACACATCCGGTTATTATACAAGCAGTTGTATGGTAAGATTTATTTGTTTATTCATAAATATCATATATGACCCAAATTTAAAAACTAGAGGAAACACAGCAATTTTTTCTTGTGATTTAAATTTGACTTATTTTTCTTTAATCTCCAACCCTTTCTGAAGGATTATGGTGGGGAAGAAACTATAAATTAAGGACAGTTATTTCAGCCGAGCCACAGAAACAAAGATATTGGCGGGGGGATTCTGTAGAAGGGACTATAACTTGGATAGAAATGAAGGAATAACTAGAAGAAGAAAGGAGAAGCAAATAGGCCCAAGTATACATTTCACTGTGTGAACCCATCATTCTCTCTGATGGCTGCATGATTAATTCAAAGATTTATTGATTTTTTTCCTTCTCTACTGCAGCCTGCTGACCTGGTTTCGTTGACAGGTTTGTGTGGATCAAGCCAATCTGACAGATGAAAGTGTGCTACCATATTAGTCCCCATGGTCTGGAACAAATACTTTATACCATGTCCTTATCAATAGTAACCGAACACGTGAGGCATCCATCAATGCTCCTTCCCATGAAATGCCACGAAATATACTCAGAGATGCCAGCCCAACAGCAGAAGCAATTTGGGTTATTCATTTTAATGAATGTGCATGTGTGTGTGTGTGTGTGTGTGTGTGTGTGTGTTTATGTATGGTGAGGTGGAAGTTATGGCATTTTTACTCTTAGTAACAAATATTAACTGACAGCTTTTTAAAATACCATTATATTTCTTTTTTTTTTCTGTTTTTCTTCACATGTCTTTGAATTAAAAAATACCATTATAATACCTGAGATTTGCTTCAAAACAATCTATTGCTGGGAGGTGAGGGTGTAGCCTGAGTTGATAATTGCTGAAGCTTGGTGATGGTACATGGAGGTTTATTATACTCGTTGTATCCTTCATGTGTGTTTAGAATATTCTATAATAAAACGTTGAGGAAAAACACCTATATGACAAATCATATTTTTTATTTGAAACTTCAGATTACATGTTTAAATGTAAGCAATTGGCACATCACCAAGCCAGGAATAGGCAGGTTACGAATGTCATATTTTTTTAAATTAAAGCTACAATAACTGAAGTGTTGTTTTCCTGTTGGTTATGAGCTCTAAATTCTGGCCAAAGACAAGAACCATAAATAAAATGGTCCTTTAAGATTAGTGAATCATCTTTGAGTGGAGTGTATTCCTTCTCAGCTAAAAAAAATCAGATATTTTTGACCAGCATTTCTCAAATTGTGTCCATGGAAAGGACTCTATTATTTAATGTTATCAATCAGAAATTGAATAGATTAGGAAGAGAAGGAAAAGACCATGTGGATTCTGATTCAAAAAATGCGAGGAAATAATACATTAAACCATAGCAACACAGTTCCATGCACCACAAATGTCAAAGTGATGGTGTCCATTTCTTAAAACCAATTAAATTAGTTAAGTTTTATTTTTATTTTCTCTTTTCAGATGTATTAGTCCATTCTCACGTCACTGTAAAGAAATACCTGAGGCTGGGTAATTTATGAGGAAAAGAGATTTCACTGCTCACAGTTCTTTTTATGCAGGAAGCATGGTGCCATCATCTACTTCTGGGGAGGCCTCAGGGAGCTTTTACTTGTGGTAGAAGTCAAAGCTGGAGCAGAAGGTTCACATGGTAAAAACAGGAGCAAGAGAGCATGAGGGAGGAGGTACACACTTTTAAACAACCAGGTTTCACAAGAACTTACCATCCACAAAAATATCGTGGAGAGTGCTAAGCCGTTTGTGAGAAATCCACCCACAGGATTCAATCACCTCCCCAGGCCTGACCTCCAACATTAGGGATTACAATTCCACATGACATTTGGGCAGTGACACATTTGGCCAAACCATATCACCAGACCACCCATGATATTCTATAGAACATAATTTAGAAAAAACAACTTTCTCATGTAAGGCCACTAGAGGTGATTTGCATAAAACTGGTGTTGTTTTAAGCCTTGGTTCAACAATTCAGGAGTAAATATGAGTTAGATGTTTTCACAGGACCAAACACCATTTATAGGTCTTGAATAAATCTGAAATTTCTATTTTTATACGGTCTAATATGTAGATACACTGGGTTTCATTGTATTCCAATTCTGTCTTGTATTTTTAGGGGTATCATTTTTATCTTTACTACCATAAAACAAGACACCTTCACAGCCATCTCCAAATGGCCAGGTGTGAAGTGGAAGGAAAAATGGAACAAGAGGGAAACAGCCATGCGTGGGTGGTCAGGTGGATGGAACTGTGGTTAGTGCAAGAACCCTAAGTGGAGTAAGCTTGGGTAGGGGGCCAGGATGGGAGGTGGCCAGGGAAGGAATGGGGCAGGGCCAGCCTGCATATGAAAGACCTTCTTGGCTAAAGCAAGGCCTTTGGATTTTTATGCAGGGATAATGGCAAACTGTTGAATTCTGGGCTGGGGATTGATGTGACCACTGTTGCTGTGTGGAGTACAGTGTGGGATGGAGAGCAAACATACCATTGGATGAGTCGGAGGCTGGTGGAGACTGACTGGAGTGGTAGACATGGGACAGAGAAAAACAGGACAGATGTGAGTTGTTTGGGGAAGCTTTGATGTGTTGGCTGACAGATTAGGTGTGGGGGCCAGTGACACCTAATGAAAAAGACAGTCTTTAAGGATGACACAAGTTTTTAAAGGAATTTAGTGCATGTTGGTACCATCAATAGGTGTAGAAACTCTATTATTTAATGTTATGAATCAGAAATTGAATAGCATTAATAATAAGCAAAGCCTTTTAGGCACTCCATTCTTGGTATACGTGTGTGTGCGGGGGATGTCCTGTTAGCCACTTAAGCTCACTACAAGTATCTTTCTGAAGCCTGCCTTGAATATACTATTCTGGCCTTTGTTCAAGCTATTTTCTTGATTCTGTTTCATCTCCAGCTTTATCTTACCCATGCTCAGTCAGACTCATCACTGACTTCACTATATTCTTGTTGGTTGACTTCCAGTTAGTCAAAATAAAAGAAAGTGAATAGTTTTGGCCTTTGAAGCAAAAAGAATTCACAAGAACCTCTCTTTCCAGCTTCCTGACTTTATAAACTCTGGATATAGCAGTTGATGGTCAACATCTCACAGTAATTATTGGGCGCTATAATTTTGCTAAATTTACTTAAGCTAAACTAAAAAACATCAAGAGCACCTTCTATGAACTGATATTGTGTCCCTCTTTAAAAGTTACATATGTCGAAGCCCTAACCCCCAGTGTGACTGTATTTGAAAGTGAGGCACTTAAGGAAGTAATGAAGATTAAATGAGGGCATCAGGGTAGTCCCTAACTCAACAGGACTGGTGTCCTTATAAGAAGAAAGAGAGATACCAGAGAGCTTGCTCTTTCTCTGTCTGCCATGTGAGGACATAGTGAGAAAGTGGCTGTCTGCAGGTTTGGAAGAGAGCCCTCACCAGAAACACAGTTGCTGGAAACTTGATCTTGGACTCTGGCCTCCAGAACTGTGAAGAAATAACTTTCTGTTGTCTAAGTCATCCTGCCTGTGATATTTTGTTGCAGCAGCCTCAGATGACTAATACAGCACCTTGCTACTCTTTTGTCTGACTGTGGTTTCTTGGAGAACTGCTTATATTCTTCTTACTTCCAGTGGTCATTCAATTTCCATACAGTTTCCAAGTAGTTTAATGTTAATTCATCTTTATAAGTTTAAACTGTTTTTCCATTTTTCCCATAGACATCCTTTCTTTTTTTTTTGAAGATGGACTCTAGTCGCACTCTGTTGCCCAGGCTGGAGTGCAGTGATACAATCTCGGCTCACGGCAACTTCTGCCTCCAGGTTCAGGCAATTCTCCTTCTTCAGCCTCCTGAATAGCTGGGACTACAGGTGCCCACCACCATACCTGGCTAATTTTGGTACTTTTAGAAGAGAGGGGTTTTCACTGTGTTGGCCAGGCTGGTCTCGAACTCCTGGCCTCATGATCTGCCCACCTCAGCCTCCCAAAGTGCTAGGATTATAGGCGTGAGCCACTGCACCTGACCTCTTCATTTCTGTTAGTGTATGATACTTTTTTTAATTTTTTCAGGCTACTCTGTTAGCCTTTGCTTCCTTAGAACAAACTCGCTTAATGTCTCCTTACAAGGTTTACCGTGTTCAAACTTTTCTTTGGCTCTCTTTGATCTGTTACTAAATATCCCTTTATTTAGAACCATGCATAAATTTTCTCCTAAAATCATGCAGTGAGGAAAATGAACCTTTACATTTCTTCAGCAAAGTAAACCTAGTCCAACACTACAATTTGGAGAAACTTTAGACACTCATATATGTGGCTAGAATGTGGATGGGATTGGTGTCTTTTTAAGTTGTCTCAGGCTTTCATATGGCAAAGTAGCATTTTTAAGTTCTTTTTACTTCTTTGTCGCAGGCTTTCATATGGCAAAGTGGCACTTTTAAGTTCTTTTTGGGTATCTTTACCTTAGCGTTCATTTTCTCATAATCTGATAGCATATTTTAAATGAAGATTATTTTCTCTTGTATAAGTTACATGACAAATATACATCTGACTTGTCTTCTGTTTGTTTGAGTTGATTGTGTTCTGATTAGAAATGCTAAGTCACCTATGCAAAAGCAACTGAGAACTAACCTAAAAACATTAACTAATGGGGAAATATTTGTACACCCATGTTCATAGCAGCATTATTCACAATTGCCAAGAGAAAGGAACAGCTCAAATATCCGTCACCCACTGAATGAATAATTCGAATTGGTACATACATTCCCCGGAGGATTTGTCAGTCTTGAAAGGGAATTCTGACATATGCCACAACATGAACAAATCTTGAGGATATTATGCTAAGTGAAATAAGCATGTCACAAAAAGACGAATACTGTATGATTCCACTTATATGAGGTATCTAAAATAGTAAAATTTATAGATGCAGAAAGTTAGAATGGTGGTTGTCTGGGGCTAGAGGGAAAGAGAAATTGAGAAGTTTAATAAGTACCGAGTTAGCACTACTAAATTGTCCTCTAAAAATGGGTAAGATAGTAAGTTTTATGTTAGGTGTGCTTTGCCACGAATAACTTAAAAAAATATGGCACCTCTTCTCTTAAAATAGCTGCGAGGGAAAATTGATTTTATTTGTAAGTAAAGACCTAGGTAAATTAACTTGAAATAGTACTATATTGTGACATTGTATTTTATAAACAGCTTTCAATATCATAATTATAATCATTTTGTCCTGGCATTTTTAAAAAGGATATGTTTGATGGTATTGAATTTGGATTTTTTTTTTATTATAGCTATATGTTGAAAAAAGTCAAGCCTTAGAAAATGAAAAACAAGTACATCGTAGGCTTAAAAATTATTAAAACATCTGGGAAAATAGAATGATAGAAATTTTATCAGCCTTTATATTCTTTAACACTTTGGTGCCTGAATGATAGATAACTAGTATATAAGCTGCAGGAAAGCAGAGATTTTGGTCTATTCTGTTAATTTTTAGAATAGTAAAAATAGCTATCACATAGCAGGAACTCCATGACTATTTGTTTAATGAGTGCATGTTGAGGGCATCCATGTACTAATAACTACTTGGGCATATGGATTGTGGAAGTGTAGAGAGCAATCCACGTTTCTCCTAGATATAAGGAGCTTTTCCTATGTCTGTTGATCACATAATTATTCATCAGTGATCTCTTAGTTGCTAAGTATTTTGTATCTCAGGGTAAATAATTTAAACAGATCATACAGATAATACACTGAAAATAAATGAGTAGTGTCTGGAAATAAATGACTAAATGATATAAGAAATATTTAATGGGTACTTACTCTGTGCAGACCTTGAGCTTGGCTTGGTGAATATAGCTATGAGTAAGAGAAATACAGTCCCTGCACTCAAGGAATTTATGATGTGGTGTAGGTGTTTGGCAGAGAGGTAACTGCTTCCTGAACTCAATACAGTCTTTTCACTACAGAGCTTCATTTTAGCCCCAGTTTCTGTATCTTTTCTCTATTTTTCCCCAATCACTATCTTTCCACTGGATTATACTCCGGAAAGGGAGTGGAGTCCTTTGGCATCTCTGGGTGGTCTAGAGTGATCTCATCTTCCAGGAAAGCTGTTACACAGTTGTTAGTTTTTGAAAATGATATGACATGCAGCTCACTGTAATACAATCTATTAATTCAACAGATAAAGTTTTATCTTCTAATCTCCCAGAATAGTACTTAAACAGTTTAGTGCACCTGAATCACCTGGGAATCATGTTAAATAAAGCAGATTCTGATTCAGTAGCTTGGTGTGGAGCCTAGGATTCTGCATTCCTAATGAGCTCCCAGGTGTTGCTGGATCTGCTGTTCCAAGGGTGGTATTGTCAGTGAGGAGGCTGCAGGTTCTTAGCCCTGGTTGTTCATTACAACCCCTTGGGTGGATTTTTACAAATACCAATGCCCTTAGAGATTTGCTTTAATTAGTCTTGGCTTGGGCTCCAGCATTCATATTTTGAAAAGCTTTCCAGGGATGATCAGGTGACCAGGATAAGTCAGGATGGAGCCAGGGGGAGGGGGAAAAGATGTGAACTACTGATTAGAACAAGGAAATTAAACTTTAAAACAGAGAATTAAATAAGAGAGCTGAACATACTGACATACTGATTCTTGGATGAGAAACTTGGGGTTCACTATAACAGTCACCTGTAACTGTCCTTCCTGCCAAAACACCCACCCTGCCACGCCAGCTAGAACCCCCTGCTCTTTTTAAAATAGCCAGTTGGGATTAGTCTCGCTTGTGCAGTCTAACCCTAGCCAATAGGGGACAACAGAGCACTAGGGATGACCCCTGTCAGACATAAGTACCCCTTTCCCCCTTGTCCAAGTGTGCAGCAGCCATCGTTGCTCCATCCATGTGCTGCACGCTTCTATAGAAGTAAACTGCCTTACTTGGAAAAAAAAAAAAGAAAGCTTTCCAAGTTGAGTTTTATATTCTACTAGCGCTGAAGATCACTTCCCTGGACAAACGCAACTGGTGCTGCCTGGTCATTGTGTGTCACTGAATCCAATGGTGTGATTTGGTGTATATCAGTATCTTTTATAAGTGCAAGGAAGGCTGGAGGCTGGGAAAATGGTCATAAGACAGCATTCCATGCAGGGACTAATGTACAGCAGTGTGTTTGCTGGATGAGTGAAGCAACCAGTCACTTTCAGACACAGTAAATGATGGCTAGTGACTGGATCCCTGTGCTGTGGCCTGGAGCGCTAGCAGCTCTAGCAGCTATATTTTTTATTTCTAAACATGCTGACCATGGGATAGCAGAGTTAACAGAAGGAGATTGGGGCCTTCTACTTCCATATAAAAATTTAAAAAGGTGTTATAAAGAAGGTACCGGGAAATAAGTTTTGATCTGTGATAGATCAGATAGTCAAAAACCAAACCAAACCAAATAAATTCAATTCAGAGTGGAGAGGTCCGTTCTCACACTGCTATGAAGAAATGCCTGAGACTGGGTAATTTATAAAGAAAAGAGGTTTAATTGACTCACAGTTTCACATGGCTGGGGAGGTCTCAGGAAACTTAGAATCATGGCAGAAGGGAAAGCAAATACATCCTTCTTCACATAGTGGCAGGAGAGAGAAGTGTTGAGCAAAAGGGGAAAAGCCCCTTATAAGACCATTAGATCTCGTGAGAACTCACTATCACAAGAACAGCATGGGGGCAACTGCCCCCATGATTCAATTACCTCCCATCTGGTTCCCCCCACAATATGTGGGGATTATGGGAACTACAACTCAAGATGAGATTTTGGTAGCAACATAGCCAAACCATATCAAGAGACACAAATCAAAGGTAGCCTTCCAAGGACTGAAGTCAGAGTTGTCACAAGATAGACACTTTGGGCACATATTTCCAACAAACGTTCCACCAAATACACAAGTATTTATTTTTTTGGTAGTATATTTAAATACAAATGGAAATCAAGCCTTAAAAATGACTTACTGATAAAACTACATTTCTCCTGCTCAGGACTGCATTTCAGATACTGTCCATTTCCATCTGGGCCCATGATGTGCTATTGAAGTAACATGACCTCAGCTTGTAGGTGAAGGTAGGGAGGAAAACATGCATTTTTCCATCTGAATAGAAAGTGTGTTCTGGCTTTTATTCTGAGATATTTATTGAATTTTAAGACCCACATAGGAAGTGGCTTTCGTGTGGTTTCATCTTCCTGATCACATTTCTGTTTCTGATGTGCATGTTGAGGACAAAGAAGAGAGGAAGGCATTATCCTGGATACAACTGCTGCTTCTTCAGGAGACTGGGGCGTCCCCCCGACCTGCTGCCCATGTCGTTTTTGTGGGGATACATGAAGCAGCCTCTAGAAAGGCTTCTCTAGGAGCTTGGTGAGGCTGTGCAATGCCGTTTTTGCAAAACACCTGCTGTTCACTGATGGAGCAGATGAAATAATAAAGCCAACCAAGGAAGCAACTTAATAGGGAACTAACCAGCCACAGTGGCTTTTGGAACTATTGTCCTGGCTGTACATCACTTTGAAGTAGTCTGTGGATTCCCTGCTTCTGATTCTTAGAACATTTGGTTCATTTTCGTGTCACTGTTGTCTAGCGCTAACCGCAACTGGTCCTATAGACCTGAAGTGGCCCAGACGTAGGGGCAGAGCAGTGGCCAGGTGTGAGTGCTGAGGGCCTAACTGTTTCAAGTACAAAAGGGCCAGGAAAACAACCACCGGGGGCTTTACCGTACTTATAAAAAGGAATCCTTCCCTCTGGAAGCCTCCAGCCTGACTGTAAGCAGAAGTAGTCATTGCCCATGCAAAGAGAGGACGAACAGGTGTCAGTGAATGGAGTGGGCTCAGGTCATCACTGGTGAGGCAAAAAATCAGGCATGAAAGTAGCCATGATTAGCAATGGGACCACCTGGAACTCAAGCTCTGCCACTTTCCTGCTGTGTGATCTTGGGTAAGTTATTTAGCCCTTCTGTTCCTTAGTTTTCTCCTATGGAAAATGATGAGAATGATACCAGTCTGTTCATAGGGTTGTTTCAAGGATTAAATGAGGTACTGCATGGAAAATAGTCATCTCAGGGCTGGGCATGCACAGTGCACGGGTGTAGCTATCATCGTCCCCGTCATACTTGGAACACTTCGCAGTGGCCACCCATATCAGCATGTGCATATCTTCATCAGAAGTGAAGAAGACAAAAGCTTCTTGCTCCTTTCTCAGCATCCTGGAGATGTGGTGTCGTCTCCTCAGGTTACCAGTAAATCATTGGCAATCCCCACTGAGAGGAGGGAGGCAGCCAACTTCACAGGCACCCGAGGAGCCGGCCCACTAGCAGGTGTGAACCAGGAGAGGCATTTGCCAAACTGAAGTGGGGGAAGAGCTTGAGGTGATTCCACACTCTAAGTCACCTTCGGGCTCAAAGAACAGGTGGCATGAGATACTCAGGGAATGTTGTGGCAGCCTGCCCAACCATGGTTCTGCAATCTTCACACCCGAGGTCATGGCAGCCAACATTTTTTGTCTTCTGGATGAGATGGGGCTGCATCTGTCAGTAGGCATTCATTTACTAATTCATTCAAAGGGGATGGATTGGGCATTGCCATGGAGCAGACCTGGTGCAGAGGGGGTGCTCAGGGTGGAATAGTGAGCAGTAGTGCCAGCATGTCTGTGCTCATGGGCCTGTGGTCTTAGGGAAGAGCTCAACTGATCATGTAAATAATAATCTGGTTATAATTGTGAGACCCGCTGGAAATGAACAGCAGGAGTGGGGGCTGTACAGGGAATTTCAGGGGTCCTGGCCTGTCACAGTTCAGGGAATTGATCCCCTGGAAAGTGACAAGTTGTCGTTTAGATTGGTAAAAAATGAAAGTGGGGAGAGGTCATGCCAGGCAAGGGGAACAGGTGCAGTAGGCACTCACAGAAGGTCAAGGGGACAGTGCTGTTCCCAACAGCCTGCTCAGAGTCCAGTTTGCGCCTTGCTTCCGAGTGGAGATTTTTTACATACTCTTTCCCGGCAGAGTATTCTGTCCACAGGTATCAACAGGGCCTGGCTGGTCTCTTCTTGTCATTCAAATTGCAGTTCAGGAAGGATGTGCCCAGAAAGGGGCTTTTGACCATTTACTCTGAATTTGCCCCCTCCCCACACCCAGCCTCTCTGTTTTCTTTGAAACTCTGCTGTTCCTTTGTTCACTTGCTTGCTGTTTATAAAGAAAAGAGGTTTAATTGGCTCACAGTTCTGCATGCTGTACAAGCATGGCACCACCATCTGCTCAGCTTCTGGTGAGGGTCTCAGGAAGCTTGCAATCATGGCAGAAGGTAAAGCAGGAGCATGTATACCACATGGGGAAAGCAGGAACTAGAGAGAGAAGAGGAGGTTCCAGACTCTTTTAAGCAACCAGATCTCCTGTGAACTGAGTGAGAACTCACTTATCACCAAGGGGATGGGAAATCCACCTCCAGGACTTAGTGACCTCCCACCAGACCCCGCCTCCAACACTAGGAACCACATTTCCACATGACATTTGGAGGGAACAAACATCTAAGCCCTATCACTTGCGTGCCATTTGTTGCTCCTCTTCTGAACAAAAGTCCTCAGAATAGGTTCCTCGTCACATCCAGTGTTGTCCCTCATTTTCAGGACAGTGCCTGACAAGTAATAGGCATTCCATATCTGTGGAGCAATGGACAATGGTTCCCAGTCTGGCCAAATTTCCATAACATAAAAACATGAAACACCTCCTCTCACAGGTCAAATGCGTGAAACAAATGTGCAACGCAATTCTCGGCACAGCTGACTTTCCTTGTTGCTTCTGCTGGCTTTGGTCACTTGCCCTGGGGTGCTATGCTGTCAGGAGCAGGGGCCTCCTCTTTTCTCTCCTCTCTGTTCTCTCCAAGCGATCTGCAACCTGGGGGAAACAGGGGAGGGACCTTCTTCCTCAATTTCTAATATTGCAAGGTAGCAAACTCACACAGGCCTTGATAATAACAAATGAAGAGTGACAAGGTCGTTACAAATATGATGTGAAAACACGATGGGAATCCCAGTGAAGAGTCCCCAGTTACTCTTTCCATGCCAATACAGATCTCCCTACAGACTTTACCACTGGTTCTATATATATGCAATGTCACTGGGAAGGTATTTCTCAGCCATTAGAACAATCCACTTTCTTTATCCCAGGCTATGGATAAGGGGACATTTATAGGAAAGGAGAGACACTTAGGAAGGAAAGACTGGCGTTGTGAATAGAAATATGTTATTTGTGCATATTTGTAGCTTGACTAGACTGAGCAGAATTACATCTGAATACATATTAACAAGCATGTTATAAACTTGTAATTCAAAAATATTGTATTTTATTTTGCATCTATAAACTGAGTTTTGAGTTTGTGCAATAATTTGTATTATTCAGAACTCTTGATTGCAAGTGACAAGCAGGAACCAAAAAAAAAAAAAAAAAAAAAGGAAGAAAAAATGTTATTGGCTCACAGAACTGAAAACTCCAGTAGAAACTTCCTTCAGGCCCAGCGACATCAAGGTGTCCAAAAACTGACGGGAGCACCTCTCACCCTTGCTGTCAGTCTTACTGCACGTGGAGTACTCTGGTTTAGATTGGCTCCATGGCACACCTAGCACAGCACATTGCACACCACCCCAGTGACAGTAGCTTAGTATCCTAGAGGGAAAGAGTTCTCCTTCTCCAAAATCCCTGAGAGGGGTCATGTTACATGCCCATCTGCAAACGAGTCACCATGTCTAGGGACACAGAGATTGTGACCTTGGTCCCATGCCCATGATGGATGGCTCCCTCCTCGGAGGAAAACCCAAGTGCTCTTATTCTAACAGGGAGAATTGGATTCCCAGAGACAAATGCTACAGGTGTACATGATCCAGTGTTAAAGGAGTGGGAGGAGAGTGCTGGCAACATGGACAATTCCATGTTGTATGTGACTTGCCTGTGTATGTGGAGGTATTCAGTGGCCTGGCCCTAGAAACTCCTGCTAACAGGACACACACATACTCTCTTACACACATACATGTATACACACACCACACACCCACACACACTGACATATACTCACATGCTCATATGTCCCCCACACCATGCACACACTCACATGCACACATACCACACACATACCACACTGATATACATGCATACCACACACATACACCATACACAACACGTGACATATACTCACACACACCACATGACATACACTCACACACATACGCACACACTACACATACTGGCATACCCACACATGCACACACACCACATACCACACACACAAACATACGTACACTTACATGAATACATACCACACACATACACCACACACAACACATGACATATAGCCACACACATACATACTGACATACACTTACATGCACACATGCCACTCACATACACTCTCTGACATACATACACTTACATGCAGACATGCCACCCATACCACATGACATACACTCACATACACACCACACATACACACTACACATACTGGCATACACACACATGCACACATGCCACACACACCACACAGACACATACTTACATGAATACATACCACACGCATCACATGACATACACTCACATGCACCCACACACACACTACACATACTGGCATACACCCACTCACATTCACACATGCCACACACACACACACATACATACATACACGTCATTGACAACCGTGAAAACCCCTGCCTATCCCAGAGCCCTTCAAACTGGGCTTCTGGTGACACCTCAGACACTCTCCCCTTTTTATTTTGTTTCCCATTTACTTCCCACCTTACTCTGTTCTGGCTGCTGTAACGAAGTTCCACAGACTGCGTGGCTTAAACCACAGCAGTTCATTTCTCATGACTCTGGAGGCTGGAAGTCTGAGATCAGCGTGCCCAAGGGGTGGCGAGGACCCTCTTCCTGGTGGCAGAAGCTGACTTCTCATTCCATCCTCACCTGGCAGGATGCAGGGAAGGAAGTGGGTGCTCTTGTGGCTCTCTGGGAGCACTGATTCCATTCTGCCCAGCCGTCCATAGCCTCACACTGGGGAGCAGGTTTCCAGCATATGCACGTAGGGGACACAAGCATTCAGCCCGTAACACTTCCATTCTCATTAATTGCCTTCAAAGAGAGCTAAGCTAATCCTAACTTTGGATAAAGCAAAACTTTGAGGAGACTACATCTGATATCTGCTCTTCAATGCATGCTTGTCAGGAGAAGAGTGTTAAGATTTGGACTTCGCGTCACTTACGGCCAAAATAGGACACTTCTGTGTGTCTGCTCTCAAAGTTAAATATGCCCCTCTCAATATAAAGTACGAAACTCATGCTGTTTAAGAAAGACTGATGTATCTGACATGACAATAATTTTGACGGAGAAATAAAGGAAAAAAATTAACAGAAGAGTAAAAGATAGCCAGAGTTAGACCTTTAAATATTAACAGTGAACTTTCTTTAGATAGTTTTTATATAATCATCATCAATGCTTATAAATTCTAGTGCTTTTGTCTTTCCACAGTTTTTTTTTTAAACAACCTAATGTGCTTATTCCTCGGGCTTCAGGGCTTCAGGGTACCTCTGTAACACTCACCTAGCACGGATGCCCACAGGCCGTCCCAAGGCAGGGCATGTTACTTTATGCTCTAATCTTATGTGTTCAATAAGTACTTTGAAAAACAAGAATATCTTGGTAGGCATAGTTTATCTAATAAAAATCTCAATTTTATAGTTTCCTTCCCTCAAATGTTAATTTACTATGTTATTTACACTTACTTGCCAAGCAGGGCACTTTTGCTCAAAGAAACAGGAGCAGTTTTGGAAGCTGGAGTTAGACACCTCTCTTTTCCTATTGCCTTTTGTCCCTTTGGGCACGCCCCAAAGCAGACATCCTGCTTACAAAAGAGAGCTTAATGGCCTCCCTCCTTCTCTCCCTGCTTGAAGTCTTTCTGGAATTTGGAAATATGTTCATTTTGTTAGGGCAATCTGTTCGTATTAATGATTTTATCAATCTAAACTCCACTAAAAACAAAGAAGCAAATCAACACAATGCTGATGAAGGTCTGTTTGCTTTGTAATCCTAAGAAGATGCAGTAAATTAACATATTTTTTTTATTTGAATCATAAAAGCTTTCAAATAGAGATGCTGTCTCTCCTATCCTCACTCTCGTTCTTGTGCCTGGTACAGAGCAGATATTTTGTGAGGGTTATTTTTGTCATTGAATAAATGTATTTCAAATACACAGAAAAGGACAGAGAATTACAAAAACAGAAAACAAAACAAAAACCAGGTACTTAAGCCCCACATAAAGACCTATGTTTATGCTTTGCCACATTTCATTCATTCATTTTTGTCATAAATGCTAGTGTTAGATAGAACTAAAGTCCCACTCACATTTTCTCTGCACATCTTGGAACCTTTGCAACGTATTTGTGAATCTGTAAACCATAGAAGCTATCACAGTGTATTTTTAAATGCATATAAATGATACCATGCATGCTAAGATTTTTCTTAGATTTCCTATAAAACATTTCAATCAAATTCTCCCTAATTTTCTGTGGAAACTGTGTAACAAAATGCTCTACTTCCAGAAGCCTCGAGGCCAAGAGTTAGTGAGCCTGGGGTGTTCAAATGTAATCAAAGTCCGACACAGACTCTTGCTTGGGCTCAAACTAAACCGAGTTAAGAAATTAGCCTGGAAGGGAGAGAAGGTGATGTCAGATCTTAATAGGATAACATTGCCTTGTGTTCGCCTTGCAATACAGGAGGCTGCTTGTCTTCAGCAGTTATTGAGATGTATGTTTCTTTTTTCATTAAGTTTCTGTTATTATTAGTTGATTTTGACCACAAGTTGTTTTCTGGTTGCCTTGATTGCCAAGGAATGTAATGGCAGAGGGATTCTTAGGTCAGCAGACAGCACATGCCCTCAGCTTAGGCAAGCCTCGGGGGCCATATGTGTTTCAGAATTTCTCACATTTTAGATAGCTATATAAAATTAAGTGTTAGCATACTCTGTCTGTTTTCTGCACCCTCCCGGTGGAATGTGGGGCAGTAATGCTTCAAGATTTCTACGGCAGAACTGTGGAATTTTCATTCTGAGTGGAATAAGTAAGGCTCAAATAGAACCTCATGTCCATTTGGGCCATGTTTTGGCAGCAGGGAAGTCATGAAAATATTTTCTCATTTTTGAGGTATGTTTGGATTTGAGGATTGCAGGTAAGGGATTGTTGATGTGTATTATTGTTGTTGTTGTTACAATCTAAATTTCTACAACTTTTGGCAAGTTGCTAGAATTATCCCTTGTTTTTCAGCATTGACTCCTATCCCTCCCCACCTCTCTCCCTCCTTCTTTGCTTGCTTCTTTCTGCTTTCCTTCCTTCCTTCCTTTCTTTCTCTGTTTGGTCATTTCTTTAGGATTTGAAGAGAGGGCACAGTATATGATCTTTAAGGACTCAGATTTTCAAGTTAAGCATATCTGTAGCCAAATTATCTTTCTGCTGCTGCTGCTCATTAACTGTGTGACCATTGTTCTTTGTAACTTCAGGAGTTTCAGTTTCCTAAGATAATCGTATCTACCTCCTGTGGTTTTGGGAAGATGTAATAAGGTGATGGATGTAAATACATTTAATACAGTCCTTAGCATAAAACTAGCACATGATAGATGCTAGATAGATAGACAATAGAAAGGCAGAGAGATAGCTAGATACATACACACATAGATAATTGATAGAAGACAGATAGATGATAGATTGATAGATAATAGATAAACAGAAGACAGGCAGATAGATAATAGAGATGATAGATAAATAGAGCAATGGAGAGACAGATGAGAGAGGGAGGGAGATAGATAGATACATACATACATATATACTCATCTGATCACCAAGCTGTTGTAAACAGGATGCTATGAAATGTGGGATTCTGCATTTGCTATGAACAGGAGTTCACTGAACAATCCTTCTAGAGGAGGAAGGGAAGAATGCATGGGGCGAAGGTTATTTCTTTGCTAATAAATCATAGCCTTGACAGAGTTTAATTGCCTCCATTTTTATCAAATAGTTAGAAACATGACTATTTTTTGACCCTCGGAGGCACATTGGTGACCTCTGCAGGGGCAGCGTTACTGGTGATCGTCCATCTGTATGTTGCTGAGCCTTGCAATCATGGTTATCCCAAGATACCTCCCCTCTTCCAAAGAAGCACTTAGGAGCGCAAGTTAATCACTGTGGGGGCTTAAAGATGGAGCCTCATTTGCCCTGTTATCAGAACAAATGAGGTGTGCGCACAGCCTTTGCAACTTCCCATTCATCGCAGGAACTAAAATGTGTATTATTTTTAAGACTAATGTCTTAAATTTATGATTTTATTTGATTCTTTATTCAGCAATTTGAATATTATGGTTGATTACAAGTACATAATAAGACCCTTTCTGTGATTGGCATTTTCATTTTTCTAGGTAAATAAAGTGCCTCTTGATCTGTTTTTGTTTTTCTTCCTACCCCCACCACCTCAATTTTCTCTTACTTGTGCTTCTCAGCACATAACGTGGGCATCCCAAGGGGACCACAGTCTTCTTGTTCGTGTTTCAGACTTGAAAGTCATATTCAAATGCAGCCATATTTTACAGATTGGCAATTTTGCTATAATTAAGCTTCATGAATATGAAGATTCTTGTAGAATTCCCAGGATGCCCCATGGTGAGGATTTGCAACGAAATTTCTTCTCCGCTCACTGTGACCTATTAGAGTGTCAGTTTGGCTCAGTTTCAACATGGTGTTTACTCTTAGGAAGTGCAAACCACATATTAGCTAATTTTTAAGCCATGGCAGAGACAGCCTGAGAGGCACATTTGTCTAGAGGGCTTGACAAAAAGCTAGAAGGTCAGTATCTTCACAGATCCATTGAGGTTCAGAAATTAAATGATAATTTTGTGAGCCAAGCAGGAAGTGACATTTGTGCAATTGCCTTTGATATGTTTTCTTCTGCTGTGTTTGGCTTCTTCATCTCGGCAGAATCTCAGAATGAGCCAGCCTCTCTCTAACTGAAATAGGGCTGCTTCATCTTAAAATCTCTTTGTGACAGCTTATCACAGGAGATCCCTTGGAACCCTTGTTCTCAGTAGGGCCTTTCCTGGATTCCTCTGTCTGCAATACGAATGTTAATTCTCAGCTGTCTTAATACCTTGATATCACTTAAAAGATACCCAAGGGAAATTTTCCCGGCCAGTTTCTTTCTACAAAGTAGCATTTTCTGAATTAGAGATTGCTGGTTGGCTCATTCTTATTTTATTTACTTTTGTGAATAGGTTATCATTTATAATTCAAAACTGAAAAAGCATATAGAAAAAATTCGAGTCTCACTCCTGTCCCTTACTCTCCATTCCCTGGTGTGCCTGCCCCACCCTCAGGTACTGATAGTTATTCATCAGTATCCATCCTTTCAGAAATTCTTTGTGTATATGCAAACAAATAAAAATATATCACTTTGTACCACCAGTACTTTAAAAATCAGTTCAGCATGGGTACTCCTGCTGAGTACTCCCTGATCAAATTGCCACATTGTAGAAGATATCTTTCTGCCTGTCCATTTTATTTTCAGAAAATAGTGGTGACATTGCTTTAGGGTAAGTCGCCGAAGGGTGCAGCTGCGCCTGCATCCTTGGCAGCCCTCTGGTATCCTGTTCTCCGCTGAAAATAAAGCCCTGGACTTGCTCCATTTCACTTTTTCTTTTTCTTGCAGTTTGAAAGGCACTTGAACGAGCCGCCTAATGTTGCTTTTTACTCCTTGTACATTTTAAAAGGAGTTGTACCCTGGTTTATTTGCTTTTATTGCCTACGAAAATCGCCTGGGTAATTAGACCAACAGAGAATCGCATCTTAAGGCTAATAATTGATGTATTCCTTGTGTCAGCTCAAAAGTAACCTCTGGGGATAGAAGATTAGGTGGAGTACACCTGTCCATGGACATACACTGTTCATGCCTCTTTAGGCTTCAACACACACAAGGTCACATAAGGCAACCTTACCTACTCCATTAGGGTCCAGAAAGATATCCACTCACCCAGGAGTAGAGTGTAAATATCACGCCTATCAAGTCACTCTTTTGCCCAGCCTTTCAAACATGCAAAACTTTTTCTTTCACACATGCAAAACTTTCTATAATGGAAGATCTGAAATACTTTTAACAAGTTTAAAAATCTTTATTGAGCACAGATTTTGATTTTTTAAGAATATTTTTGATACATATATTGTGGTTTGAGTCCCCATACTTGCATTAAAGGGGTTAAGGTACAACATTGCTTTTGCAGTTGGCATTTCATATTTTTTGTCCAGTGAAGAAAAGAAAACATTCTCAACTTTGTCCTCCTTTAGTTTAAAAAGAGATAAAATAAGATACGTTCCAGCATCACGCCTTTACATAAACTGAGCTGATTCTTTTGATTTCTATTTCTTGCTTTCCTCACCATTGGCCTGAAGTGAATAGGCATGACCATTTTTGTCCATATGTCAGATGTAATTAAACTCCAGCCTTTACATTGCCACCGTCAAAGGGAGCGAGGAAGAAACACTTTATTACTGCAATTCATTGTCTTGAGGTGGAAGCTTCTGCAACGGTGACACAGAAGCGTGACGGTGATGCCACAAAAATGATCAGCCTTGCTCTTTTAAGAGAGAAGAACATACCAGACTTAGGCAGACAGAACACTTTTTTTTTTTCATATTGAAGCATCTTCTAGTGCATTTCAGCTTTTTTCTTGTCAGCTTGAGGCTGGAGTGAAGAAATAACACACAGCTTGTTTGACAGTGCAGCTATTAACAGACCAAGCGACAATAGCTTTCACTTATGCACAACAGGGCTTGGCTGTGTGGTTTGCAAAAAGGGATGAATATTTTCACATTAGAATTTTGAAAGGGCTGATGAGGAACCTAAAGATCATCAGCATTTGCATGTGAAAATAAAGTGGAAACTCTAAGAAAGATTGAATGTAACCTTCAAAGGATGTAGGAAGAACAAAATGAAATGAGAGTTGCTATGGTTTGAATGTATGTGTCCCCCCCAAAATTCACGTAGTGGAACCTAAACCCAATGTGATAGGATTGAGCCATAGGGTCATTGAGGAAATGATTACGTCATGGGCACTCTGCCCCCATGGAAGGCATTTGTACTTTTTTTGTTTTATTTTGAGACAGGGTCTCACTCTGTCACCCAGGCTGGAGTGGCGCAATCATGGCTCACTGCAACCTTCACCTCCTGGGTTCAAGCAATCCTCCTGCCTCAGCCTCTCAAGTAGCTGTGACTAGAGGTATGCATTACCACCCCTGGATAATTTTTGTATTTTTTGTAGAGATGGGGCCTTGCTATGCTGCCCAGGCTAGCCTGAAGCTCCTGGGCTGACCCTGGCCTCCCAAAGTGCTAGGATTATAGGCATGACCTACCATGCCAGGTTGAATAGTGGCTTCTGCCTATAATCATAGCACTTTGGGAAGCCAAAGCAGGAGGATCACTCATGCCCAGGAGTTCATGACCAGTATGGGCAACATAGCGAAATCTTTTCTCTATAAAAAAAAAAAAATTAGTAGGGTGTGGTGGCATGCACCTATAGCCCTAGCTGCTTGGGAGGCTGAGGTGGCAGGATGGCTTGATCCTAGGAAGTTGAGGCTGTAATGAGCCATGATTGTGCCACTGTGCTCCAGCATGGGTGACAGAGTGAGACCCTTTCTCAAAAAAAAAGAGAGAGAGATTGAAGGGAGCACAATAATGCCTTTTGCCCTTCTCCAATGTGAGGGTCCAGCTATAGGGTGACATTTTGGAAGCAGAGAGGAAGCCTTCTCTAGACACCAGATCTGCCTGTGCCTTCATCTTGGACTTCCCAGCCTTGAGAACTGAGATAAATAATTTTTTGTTATTTGTAAATTACCCAGTCTCAGGTATTTCGTTATAGCAGCACATGTGGACTAAGAAAAGCATGATCTTTTAGGTTTCTTGACAGGAAAGAGAAGAAAGTCTGCATCCTAATACGTCTAGTTGCTGGCAAGATGTGTACATGAGTGTGGCATGCTGTGGACTGTACACTGCAAGAAAGCAGGATCCATTTTCTCTCTCCTTCTCTGGTTGCTTCGGAACCTCCCTAAGCTAGTGATGACCTACTACAAACACCCATTTCCAGGCATATCTCCCTGTTTAGACTGAGAGCATCTCCACAGCAGAGGAGATATCCTTAACCCCTGGCGGAGAATCTGGTTCTTAGTAAGTGTGGCAGGCAGAGGAATGGCCCCCAAAGATGTGCATGTCCTAATTTCTGGAATTTGAATATTTGACCTTACATGGCAAGAAGGATTTTGCAGCTGTGATTAAGTATCTGGAAATGTGATTACCATGAATCACCTGGATGGGCCCAATGTAGTTCAAGGGTCATTATAAGTGAAAGTCAGAGTCAGGAGGGTCAAGTTCAGCATGTTGAGATGTGAGGAAAACTCCACCAGGCACTGCTGACTTTCAGGATGGAGGAAGTGGCCACAAGCCAAGGAATAGGGATGGCTCCAGGAGCTGGAAAAGGCCAAAGACACTTACCCAGGGAGCCTTCAGAGGGAGCACAGTCCTGCCAACACCTTGATTTTAGTCCAGTGAAACCCATTTAGGATTTTGATCTCTAAACCACGAGGCAACAAATTTGTGTTATTTTATGCCACTGGGTTTGCAGTGATTTGTTACTGCAGCCGTAAAATCTTAATACAACAAGCAATCAACATGGAACGGCCTCTTGCTTCACATGTGCCATGTGCTAAGATCAAAGAGGTGCAGAGAAAGTGCTGCTATTGATTTTGCACCAGCACTAGAAAGCAGAGAGCAGCTTCTAGGACTCAGCCTAGAAATCCGTTTCTATACTCTTGATAAATAAGACTTCCATGTGCATACTTGGCACTTGTGTCCATTTCCCTGAGAGTCAATATGATTTGTGAAGAAAAACAAAAATATTTTTACCAGACACGAATATTGTATTGGTGATTGGGTTAAAATGATAACAGATTTTCATGTAGTAATGGGTATGAGTTTTAATCCACAAAGATGACGTGGTTAGAATTGGAATTTTATTTTTGTATAGCTCAACTTAATTTGTAACATATGCTGCATGACGCCAAGTGGTAGAATCTTAATTTCATTTAATTTGTGATGATCATATCAGGGTCTTCTCCACTCGGTGTCTGGGTGCCTTTCTCTATGTTCAGGAGTCTAACCTGGGGCTAAAGGATCTCAGCAGACCAAATAGAGAGGACTTGGTCTTCTTTCCATCACTGATACTGACTCACGGCCAGCATCCACATCCACCAAGTTTCCGTCATTGAGTCAGAATGCCTCTGGCCTCCCGTGGTCTTAACTATTAATACAAAATCTCTCCACAAAAGGCTCTTTCAAGAATGTCTATGACCTTGTGAGACACCCTGAACATGCCTGGCTATTTAACACACCTCTCCAAAGGTGGAGGTCCTCTCTGAGGCTGTTATAGGACCATCTGCCTGGACCCACCACTGTCTGCCTAGGGATATGTTTGCCTCCTGCCCCTGTCAACAGCTGAGCCAGGGATGTCAGCCTGGGATATCTGCTCAAACAAGAGATCACCCTGGCAATTCCTAAAGTCAGAAGTATGGGGCAATTGGGTAAACAATTGATGCTATAGCTTCAGAAACTTGCTTAGCAGTGTATGTGTGTGTCTGTGTGTGTGTGTGTCTGTGTGTCTGTGTACAGGGATATATATGAAGTTAGAGGAAAGTTTTTTTGTTTTTTGTTTTGTTTTGTTTTTTGAGGCAGAGTCTCTCTCTGTCGCCCAGGCTGGAGTGCAGTGGCACAATCTTGGCTCACTTGCAACCTCTGCCTCCTGGGCTCAAGCAATTCCCTGCCTCAGCCTCCCAAGAAGCTGAGATTACAGGTGCCTGCCACCACCCCTGGCTAATATTTGTACTTTTATTAGAGACAGGATTTAACCATGTTGGCCAGGCTGGTCTTGAACTCCTGACGTCGTGATTCACCCACCTCGGACTATCAAAGTGCTGGGATTACAGGCATGAGCCATCACACCCAGCTGAAAGTTTTTGACTTAATTACTAATTTATGTTTTTGCACAGGTTGTTGAATTATTTCAGTATCACCCCGGGAATATGTGCAGCACAGCGGTTATTGAATCTTTTCCATTACTGAATCTTTTTACTTTCTCAAAATGTTGTTGCAAGTATGTGAACGACAGCTGCTTTCTTTCCCTATTTATGTATTTGCTTTCTTGTCACTCGGTGCATGTGCTGTTCCATGCACCAAGTTAATTCATTTTATTTCTCTAAAGAATGTGAATATCTCTCCCTCCCCTACACAGCACATCATTGCCCACTCAGTGTCACTGTTTGGCACATTCAATATGGAAGACACATGGGTGAGTCATTCCCAGCATCTGGACATTTAGAGACAGCTGGATGCTGTTTGGTGTTTTATTTTTCATGCAGATGTGTGGCATTATATAAAACAGCCACATTTTTATTAATGTTGAAATGCCTAGGGTTTCTGCATTATGAAATGAAAAATAGCCATCAGCTACTATTATCTGATGAGTTTTGAAGGTACATAGTTCTAGAAGGAATATTTTAGGTGGACATAATATCCCAAATAATATATAGTTTTTTATCTCAAATATACCAAAGGTTTCGTCTTATAACTGTGCTAGCACTATTAAATTTTTGTCCTATCACTAGAAATTTTGCTATTTTAGACAAGAGAATCTGACTTTGGACTATGGTTTATGTAATGGAATTTGAGTGGTCCATTAAACTTACTTAATAATTACAAAAACTTGCATAAAATGAGCCATAATCCATCAAATTTTACTTTATATTCTTAATCTGGAATTGATTAATCAGATTTTTGTATTGTTAGCTTTGTAACATTTAATAGGCTATTTGTAATTATTTTCTCAACTACATCTGAGGGAAAAAATATATTACAGAAGGTTTTTTAAAATTGCAGAAATAAGGATATAGATATACAAACAGTGCTCACCCACACAGGAACTAAGGCAAAGATTGTTGCTGTTATAATTTAGGAGCAAATTGACTGGCCTTTGTAAGCTATGATTAGTGTAGGCATCCTTATAAAAGCACGTGGTGAATTCAGCCACCAATAAAATGATGATAATCGGGTAGAAATATTTGTTCTTACAGTGATAAATTAGCATAGGCCCATGCATATTTGTGGCTTGAACTTTTCCTCCTTCAAAATCCCAGAGCAAAATTTGAACAACTTTGTATCTTTATGATGTTATGAATTCTTGGCAAGAATGTATAGAGTGATAGCAGAGAGCAAAGCGAAACTTTAAAAGAGAATATTGGCATTCATGCATGTGGGGCATGGAGGCTCTCGGCTCTGATGGGATCCAAGAGATGGTCCAGATCCCTTGGAGGGCTTGGAAGAGATTGGAAAGAAGAGTCAAGAGTGTTGTGTTTCCCTGGCAGCTGAGCAAGGTCAGTGGGCCCCACTGAAATTCAACTGCACACCAGCTTTCTACTTAATATGTTCATTTTGTGTTCCATTTTCTCCTGCAATCCTTTCTGCCAGCCACTCTTTGCTTTTACAGGCTTCATATTAGAAGTCATTATTTCCATCATCTCTAAATATTTTATCCAAGGAAGAAAAGCTAGAATATGCCTAGTGAACAGAAATTAAGTTTGTAGGGAGTTTGGTAGGCAATACAATGGGCTCCAGATTGGTTGATGCCAGGTGAGTTCTCTTTGCTAACAAGAAATCAGTGCTCAGAGTCTCAGGTGAATAGTCACTTCTTTCAGTGATTTTTGGGATTAAGTTCTAAGCTTGTGTTCCACTCTATGTCTTTTTTTTTTCAATCCTAGTTTCTCTGGCCTACCCACTTCATCAGCTCAAACAGCACAGTGGCACTTTATCCCCAGCACCCTTCCTGAGAATGATATCTTTTCAGTTAATGCACTTAATTTTATAGGCTGAAGCCTATAGAGTTCTAATACTGTGTGTTTTTTTTTTTGTTTTTCACTCTGCACCCATTATATTTTATAGAGGAAATATTTTTAATATCCCAAGACAGTTTAAATAATTTATTGTTTTGGAATATTCTCTGGACACAACAAAATATTTTTTGCTCAATTTTTCCATTTTGCTAAATTGAAGTGAATTTAGAAGTGAATATGGTAAAATAATTGTATCATAGGCTGGGTGCAGTTGTACATGCCTATAATCCCAGCATTTTGAGAGGCTGAGGCGGGCCAATCACCTGAGTTTGGGAGTTCAAAATCAGCCTGACCAACATGGAGAAACCCCATCTCTACTAAAATACAAAATTAGCGGGGTATGGTGGTGCATGCCTGTAATCCCAGCTACTCAGGAGCCTGTGGCAGGAGAATCACTTGAACCTGGGAGGTGGAGGTTGCAGTGAGCTGAGATAGCACCACTGCACTCCAGTCTGGGCAACAAGAGCAAAACTCTGTCTCAAAAAAAAAAAAAAAAAAAGAAAGAAAGTAATAATTGTATCATAACCACCTGATTTTTTTAGACCCATGCCCCAATGCCATCAAATGTAACAGCGTTTTGTGAATTACAGGATTATTTACCTCACATAGAGGACTGGATCATGCATTTCTAATATAAAACATGAAGAAGGAAGCCGGGCATGGTGGCTCACCCCTGTAATCCCAGCACTTTGGGAGGCCGAGGAGGGAAGATCACCTGAGGTCAGGAGTTTGAGACCAACCTGGCCAACATGGTGAAACCCCGTCTCTACTAAAAATACAAAAATTAGCCAGGTGTGGTGGCAGGCGCCTGTAATCCCAGCTACTCAGGAGGCTGAGGCAGGAGAACCTCTTGAACCCGGGAGGCAGAGGTTGCACTGAGCTGAGAGATCGCACCATTGCAGTCCAGCCTGAGGGACAAAAGTGAAACTTCATCTCAAAAATAACAAAAAACACAAGCAAACAAACAAAAAACATGAAGAAGGTCACCTTGTAAACCTGCCTGATTTCTATGAGATTTAGGAATTTTTCTACCTATTCTTCTCATATTACTGATAGATATGTCTTTACTAAATAATGAATGTCTTTTAAAAAAAACTGTATTAAAGCATCATGATTCCACAAATATGGATCAGTTCCAATTTTCACTACTTTACCCTAATTCAATTAACAGCCTTCTACACTTCAGCTGAATTTCATCTTTGTGTATCATCAAATGTAAAAACATTTTTACTCTTGGTTCATGATTTACACTTTTTTATCAGAGACTTTATATTCAGTTCTTGCATCTCTGTGGTTTTGAATGCCTGTGTAGCACGTTCAGTCATCAAAACCATAAGAAACAGGGCTGATTGTTATTTCTATGCCCAAGAACATTTTCTTTAATTGCTGTGGCTTTCAGGAAGGACGTCAAACAGCCACTACAGAAGGAAGGGAAAGGAGCATTAACGAGAAAGGATGCAAGGAGAGAGTACGCAAATTATTCTTCAAAGAACCTAACGTACAGCTGTGCTAGGAAAGTGTCCTCAACTGGCAGCCCCTGGTATGTGTATGCTTCTGTGGCCAAAACCTGAAGCAGGAATAAAATGAAGTTTTTTATTTTTATTGTTTTATTGTGCTTCAGGTTCTGGGGTACATGTGCTGATCATGCAGGATTGTTGCATAGGTACATACTTGGCAAGATGGTTTGCTTCCTCCATCCCCCGTCACCTGTAATTGGTATTTCTCCCCATGTTATCCCTCCCAGCCTCACCACCCCTCACTGTCCCTCCCTTAGCACCCCCCCACCACCACCGACCCCAGTGTGTAATGCTCCCCTCCCTGTGTCCATGTGTTCTCATTCAACACCCGGCTATGAGTGAGAACATGCGGCGTTTGGTTTGCTTGCTTTTTTTTATTCTTGAATCTTTACATGAAAAATTTAGTAAAAGAGTATGAGTGCTTGGCTTTAGTTACTTGAAAGCAGTTCTTGAAATCTTGCAGTTGTATTTTAAAACTGTATTTTAAAAAGAAGAATAACTATATCGCCTCAGATTTTAAGGATGAGGGTCTTGACTGTGAGTTGTCCAGGTTCTTGGTGCATTGAGCAAATAACTGAACAAAATACACAGACAATCCAAAAAGAGGATGAAGCAATGGAAGAAGTAACAAAAGTGCAGATTTACTGAAGTGAAAGGACACTCCGCAGAGTGGGAGCAGGCTCGAGCAAGCAGCTCAAGAGTTCCCAACGCAGTGTCGCAATGTGCTTTAGGGTTTCTATTAAGCTAAAAGAATTCGGTAACACCCCTAGGTGCCCTTTAGAGGCCTCTAATTAGTCACACCCTATGAAGGACTGGCCCATGACCAATCAGAGGCTGAAGTGAAGACTCGGACCGTGGTGGATCAGAGGCTGAAGTGAAAACTTCTGTCTCGTCATCGCAGGAGTGAGGATGTGACCTGTGTGCTGTCTAATCTTTCCTGTAACTGGCTGCACCTACTGTTCTTTTATTCCGTAACCCTTGGTTACCCTAAACACTATTCTCCTGCCTTGCCATTGGTTAGCTATGCATTTTCTGTTTTCAGTTACTTCGATGAGAGTCCCGACTGCTGATAAACCACTTGACTCACCAAACTCTGCTTGCTGAAGTAAGATGTGTCATAAAGTTATCTGAGTTTGGCTTTTATATTATTTTATTTGAAAAAGCTTGTTCATCCATCAACCCATCCATTCAGAAAACATTTATTAAGCACCTGCTGTGTGCTGGCTCTGCTCACCCTGCCAACCAGTGAAATCAGTGTTTCTTTAGGCAGAGTTCTGAAGTCAGCTACATCCTGAATCGCCGTCTTGGACCAACTGAATTAGTATCTCTGGGCTGGGGCTTGGGAAGTTGGGAGTTCAACAAGGTCCACCATGATTTTTGTGCATGGTGAGCCTGCTGGTCTCAGTTGAGCAAATGTGGATGGAATGGAGCATGGATTAGTTTGCTCAGGCTGCTATAACAAAATACCACAAACTGGGCGACAGAAAAAAAAAAAAGAAAACAAAAAAAAAAAACGTATTTTCACACATTCTGGAGGCTGGAAATCCAAGATCAAGTGTTGGCAAGTTTGGCCTCTCCTTGGCTTGCAGGTAGCACACTCACTGTGAGCCCACATGGTATTTCCTCTGTGCACACATCCCTGGTGTCTCTCTGTGTCCAACCTTCTTATATGGACACCAGTCATCGGATTAGGGCTCACTTCAACAGCCCATTCTAAGTTAAAGACTCTGTCTTCAAATCTGACTACATTGGGACTGAGGGCTCCGATATATGAATTTTGTTGGTGAGACAACGTTCATCCAACAGCAAAGCAGAAGAGCACACTCTTGGCTGACAAGCCAAATTAGTTGAACCTCTGCTGTCCTGAGCCAGGGCTTTGCAGTCCATTCTGAAATGCTGGTGGGTGTCCTGTCCCCTGAGAGCTTCTCAGTGCACTGTTAAGGCTCTGAAGTCCTCCTGAGCAGCTCCTGAAACTGAATTTAAACCAGGGTTTTCTGCAATAATTTGACCATGATCCTCTGATGTTTGCAAAATTCCTGTTCTCAAGCAGGTTGCTCACTTGTAAAACATATTGTTTCTCCAAGCTAGAGAAAATAAAACAAGGAGAAGTCAGGCTCCTTACTGAAGCCCACCCAAGTGTGACTTAGAGATGAGATACCAATCTGTCTTACTCAGTTCAAGACAGTAGGAAAAACATTGTCTATTTACAGGCAGTAGCCATCAGGCAGATTGTATTCATACAGATCTGAGCTGCTCTCTAGAATTTTATCACATTACTCTCTACAGTTTCTTCATCTGCCACCACACCATTCATCCTTCTACTAGAAAACAGTTTTATTTTACTCCAGAGACTGCATCAGGTGCCAGGAGCCTGAAACACGCAGCAGGCCCAGCCTCTGCATCCCAGAGCCCCAGTCCAGGCTCCATGCTTTTATCAGCAAATACAGATGCCATCACTGGCTCTCCTGGGAGGCCCTCTGCCCTGGTGATTCTCATTCTCATCGCTCGTCAGAATCACAGGAGGCTGTAATCTTTGCGAGGCCAAGGAGGGCCGATTGTTTGAACCTAGGAGTTCGAGACCAGCCTGGACAACATGACGGAACCCCATCTCTACCAAAATAAAAATAAAAATTAGCTGGGCATGGTGGCAAGCACCTGTGGTCCCAGCTACTTGGGGTGCTAAGGTGGGAGGAGGGCTTGAGCCTGGGAAGTGAAGGTTGTACTGCACTCCAGCCTGGGTGACAGAGCAAGATCTTGTCTCAAAAATAAAGTAAAATAAAATGATTAAATTATTAAAAAAAGAAAACAGAATCATAGGAGAGCTTGTGAAGAGGCAGATTCCTGGGCTTCATCCCTCACCTCTGGAACCAAAATCTCTTGTGAGTGGGGGCAGAAAGATTTCTCTTTTTGGAAGCTCTTCAGGTGATTCTGAGGCAGGTGGACTGGCAACTGGAGTTCTAAACCGTGGCTCTTTCCAGTGTCATTTCTCACTGCTCCTAATGGGTGTTTTTAACTGTGACCTGGGCCAGCTGTTCCCTCTTGGTTGTGCTGGACACCACTCTCGTGCCTCTGTTCCAGGCATCCCACCCTGCTATGTTCTCCTCCAGTGTTTCCTCATTCTTTAGCACCTGCCCCTCTTCATCAAGGAATTTTCATCTCTGAGTTCCTTCAGGGCTGTGGAGTCCAACAGCCAGGGTCCAGCTGTGCCAGTGCAAGATATACCACCCTGGACAAATACCCTCTCTGAGCCTTTATTTTCCCATACAAAATCCACAACAGGAATACGTGAGTGTAGTCTTTGAAATACATATTAACTTGGCTTTTATCAGTGTGTAGGAATGCTCTCCATGTCAGAGTAAACAAATCCACCAAATAGGAGTCAAACAAATTCTTATATGAAAATGTAAGCCTTAAGATTAGGCTATTCTAGAACTTCTAGATATTTTTGATCATGTCGAATCTCTTGTGTTACATTTTTAGGAGAAGGAGAAAGGAAAGCTTCATTTGAAGCCAGTGACCAAAAGAAAGAACTGGAACCAGAAAAAGTACTTTGTTTTGTTTTTGTTCAAATGACTATCTGCTTGACTTAAATGTGATCCGGCAGATGGGCATTACTACAAGAAACAAAGGACTTCTTTTGAGATTCTAGAGATAGAGAAAGCACACTGAATGCTTAATCAAGAGACCTTTTTCTACACTTAGCGGAAGCCAGCCTGTGTCTGTTTTCTCTTCCCCGCTTTCCTTGTCTAACACCTGTGTAGTTGCTGCCATGATGTAAATTTAATCTATCACACAGACCACACCCATGGGACCACCAGCATACTAGAGTGGCTTGCTCTGTGTATCTTATCCACACTGCCATGCACTCTGATTATCTCTTTAGAAAAACACTTGCACATTTACTAAAGGCAAGAGGGAAAGTAAACACCGAGCTATATATGTAAAATTTCATGCAGTGTCATTCTCCTATGCATTAGTAGGTTTGGGTATTTTACATGAAGACAGACTTTCTTCTTACACAAACAGCAGGGCTTTATGCAGTTGTTCTCTTTCAACATGAACACAATAGGCTAGATAATATTGTCTGTTTGTATTTCTTTCTGAGGTAGGAATGCTTTCCTAAATTGCTTTCACATACTGTGTAAAACATTGTAGATGTTCTGAGGCTTATCAGACATCTCATTCTCTTCTGGGGTGTGTGTGTGTGTGTGGTGGTTTGTGTGTGTGGAGTGTGAGTGTGGCAGAGAGGATAGTGGAGCTGTTTGATTCTGTTGTTCCTTTTCTGCCTTCTTCCTTTCTCTGCAAACTTTGGATGTTTATACAAATGACTAATGGCAGATTGAGCCCTGTGCAGATGAAATGCGTCTATGACAACTTCCCCTACCCACATCTCCTGGACCTGATTTCCTGTGCTCCCAGAGCCTTCACCAGCATCCCAGAATCTCCATCCCCATCTCTCACTTATACACCCATCAGTCACTGGTTATCCATTAGCTAAAATGCCTTTCTTAATAGCTTTACACTGTTTGCTTTCTCTAGAACATTTTTTAGTTAAAATTTTATAATACAGTTGCATACAAATGAAGACACAGATGGCTGCATCCTCTGTCTCTTCCCCTCGTTTACAGGAAGCTGCAGATCAGGGAGGGGTGTTAGGGTCACCCACATGGTAAGGGTAGAGATAAGACAGGACCCTAGTTTTCCATGCTGCACATGGTCACTACTGGGGCCTGAGGTTCGCACATCATGCTGCCCTGTTCTCCCTTCACTGGGGAGAAAGTCAGGGATGGAGCAAGCTGCAGCATCTTCTGAAAAAGAAAAGGCAGCCTTGTCTCCAGCTCTCCCCTCAAGTTCCACCTTCCCAGATTTTTCTGCCACTTCTCTTGACTACCCTCTCTGCAGCTGCTTTGAGGTGGGTTTTCTCTGGCTGCACATTTGCCCCTGCTTTGCATCCTCATTCTGGTGGAAGCACAATCTAAAGCTCATTAAGGGAACTGATCAATTCTGTTCATGGCACTAGCTCAGCAGATCACCACACAGGCAGTGCTATTAGCAAGTCGGTGCTTAACACATGGCACTTCCATGAATCAATATGGAGCCCGTGTAGAACAAGGCATTCTTTTCCCTCCCATTAAGAAAAACTGATGATGCCAAAAACAACTTCTCAGATGTTTTCAAGCATGATTTTTACGAAGAGAAAAAGCATTTTTTGTTTGAAAAATCATGCTTCAGTAGGGGGCAATTGTGATCTGTGATGGCTTTTATTTCTCCTGGGGCTGTAACTTTAAGTGTTTAGAATTTGGAAATACAACCTAATTAATCATGACAGACACACACACCCACACACACAAACACACAAAGCACAAAGTGCTAATCATGACAGATACACACACACACACACACACACACAAAGCATCACAAAGCACCATACAAATATCACGTTATTTTACACATGGGGCTCACTCTAAAATAGATATTTTTAATATTAGCTAAAACCTGTGCTTATTGTATGATCATTCTATGTGTACTGACTTGTCATTCACATTTCTTTCAAAATCGTTCAAATTTCTAGCCCACATCAATTAAATATTAATAATACTATCTACAAACAAGCACAAAATAAATTCAAATCTCTTTCCCACTGGTGTTATCAATACTACTCATACTTTGTCAGTAACTAAAATTAAGTATCACGTGATCTTAAAACTAATGTCACATACTAAAAAGCTTCCGAGGAAAATTGTAATAGGAACTCTCAACACCGTTGTTCTACTGGACAATGTACATAAAATTATTTTACAGTGGTGGGAGAGAAATTGACTCCTAAGAGCCGTGAAGACAGCAGCAATGCCATGTTTTGCCATTATTCTCCTGTTGATCCCAGGGGCAGGTGAATTTCTGCTGTGCTTTGTCACCAGAGACAAAATACACCAAAATGGACGCGTGTGAGGGACACAGAGGCTGCTGTAAAAAAATGCAGGATATTTATGGGTCTTGACGACCCAAATAATGAGCAAACATGGGAATCCCCTGCTGAAAACCTGTTACAGAACTGAAGGCTGCCTGGAAATATCTTGAGAATGCAGATATCATTTTAATAGGATCTAAAATGAGAATTCTAGCAATATAAAACGGGTAGAAGGGCCTCCTTCTATTTAAAAAAAAATACCCAACATTCATGTTTTTCATATTTTCCTAGCCTATAATTACTCTTAATCAAAGCACAACAAATAGTAAACAGTAAAAATGAAATAAATGTGGTGACAGTTTGCCAATAACGAGGAGAAAATGTCCCATCTGTCTAGCCGCGAGTAAAATGGGTGTAATTACTGCTCATTTTTCTCGTAATTGCTGAGTTATTAGTTTAAAGCTTACACACAACTGGTGAACAGTGAGTACTACCCATTCCGTAATTACCGCCCCAGCCTCGCCGTGCTTGAAATCAGGGAACGCAAGAGCCGAGGAAGCGATCTGAATTAACCCTGACTGCTCGCAAAGAATTGTGACTGTCTATTTATCTGAATTTTATAAACTCTGAGTTCCTTTGCTATCCAAACGTTAAACCAGAATGTTTATAATGCCAGTCTGAATTATAATTTGTTTTTAAGCTATAGTCTTGCATCTGCTTCTAATGGTGAATGCATAAGGTCATTTTTGATAGAAATAATCCCTGTAGACCATCATTCTTTGCATTGTATTTGTTAAAGTTATGCATGGTTCATTGATATGCAGGGGTCTTTTAGCAGTTATGTTAACATCTCGTTACCAGGGCCAGTCCATCTGAAAATTCAGGATTACACATGGGTAGTCAACACCTAATGTATGTAGCAGGGAAAATATAGAAAAAAATAATCTCCCTTGATTGTTTCTGTTTATTACAAATCAAAGATTAAGGCAAATAGAGCTGGGCTTTATTTCTTCTTCCAGTATGTTATTTTATTTCTGATATTCACCTAAGAAAGACTAAGTTCTATGATGTTCTCACCAGGAAAATAGAGTCTATAGATACATTTGCCTAAAATGCTAATATCATTGTAATAGGATCTAAAATGAGAATTCTATCAATATAAAATAGGGGCCGGGCATGGTGGCTCATGCTTGTAATCCCAGCACTTTGGGAGGCCGAGATGGGTGGATCACCTGATGTCAGGAGTTCAAGACCAGCCTGACCAATATGGTGAAACCCTGTCTCTACTAGAAATACAAAAATTAGCCAGGTGTGGTCGTATGCGCCTGTGGTTACAGCTACTGGGGAGGCCGAGACAGGAGAATTGCTTGAACATGGGAGGCAAAGGTTGCAGTGAGCCGAGATTGTGCCACTGTACTGCAACCTGGGCAACAGAGAAAGACTCTGTCTCAAAAAAAAAAATAGATAGATAGATAGATAGAAAGAAAGAAAGAAAGAAAGAAAGAAAGAAAGAAATAGAGATATATAAAATGCAGAGAAGGGCCTCCTCCTATTTTTGAAAAATACCCAACCTTTATGTTTTTTATATTTTCACCTTCTAGCAAGGGTAGATTTTCTGGGTTCCTTCTCTTTGGAGTCCTGTCTTTGGTCTATACAGAGACCAGTAACTCACCACAGACAGAGATAGTGCTCAGATGACAAAGGTGGGCTTGATTCTGCATGGATCCCTGGGTTCTCAGCCATTCCTAATGAACCCTTGAATTGCTGCCTGTCTCTGACCCAGGAACACTGATGACAGGTACATTTATTTTGAGGTGCATATTCTCAAGCTATGGAGTGGTTGTTGAATGAGATGTTGTGAAAAAGAAGTCATGAGACCTCTGGTCAAGCTACTCAGACTGGCGTGGTATTTTTTTTTTTCATAGCAAGTTATGTCATTCAAGTTACAGATATAGAAGTGAAGACAATGAAAATGTAGCATATTATGTTCATTTTCTTCCTCTGAGCCTACGTGATGCCAAGGCATATTTTTCTATGTTAGAGGGACTACCCTGGAAAAAGGAACAGTTACAGTAAAATTTGATATGGAATCTTCACCAATATGAATCTCACACTTTCAGAAAGAGAAATGAGGAAAGGCCTTAGTGATTATTAAATATAACCTAAGAATCAAAGTCATTTTCATTCCTAGCTGCAGCAGCGGCGAACCACCCCCCTTCCTTCCTCCCTCTCTTTCTTTCCCTCTCTCCCTCTCACTCTCTCTAATATTTAACCTCTTGGTTGAGATAAGCTGGTGAAAATCATGGAAATGTATTTTTTAAAATCTTCATTCTAAGCCCCCGAGAACCACAGTATCCTAGATTCTTTTGAGCTCCGCATAAATATCTTGGCTCCACGAACCACGTGCATATTATGCATAATCCTTCGGTTGTGCGCGCCAGCTGGGCAGCAGAGATAGAGAGTGCTGGGAGCTTGCAGCTTTAAAACTGTGCCCAGGCCTCACTCAGAAGCAGGAAAATGAAATGAGCATTTGCATAATCTTTCTCTAGTTACTCAGGTTTCTTTCAATCTTCTTATCATGTTTTTAAAAATCTATTAAGAGAATATTAGAACAAAATGCATTTTTCTCTACAGAGAATTCATTTTGCCTGTGTCTTTGGGTCCTATAGGGCTTTTCATTTGTTTCAGTTTTTTTAAATGTCTTTTTTTTAAAAAAAATTTTTTTAGGAGTTTACTTTGTTCCTACTCTTCTCTGAATCAGCAGTGCATATTCAGATCAGTTCTTTTGACTTGGAAGTGTAGTTCTGAGCAATTATAAAATTTTTATCTAAAAAGGCCCTAAATGAATTGAAGTTGTGAAAATTGTGATAATTTATTTCCTGGAATTGAAATACAGAGAGAAACTAAAATACACACTGCATTTTAATTCAGTGTTAATTTCTTCCATTTGCTTATAAAAGAAAACATGGTGCCGTTGGTTCTTGTGTACTTGAAATAACCGTCCACACTTTCTCAATCAGCACTCACGAATCAGACACACACACGCACACGCACCCGCCCACACACACACCAGCATACACTGCGAACGTAACAAGCCTTCTCTCCAGGTCTGTGCTGCTAAGGCTGGCTGGCCAGCCTGCCTGTTTTCCTCTCTCTTTCTTAACTAGATTATTTTAATTAACTCTACTTTCTAAATCTTTCTTTACCTTGGTACCAATTTGCAGCTGCATCATGTACTGATACATGTTTCTTGAAGTTTCCCAGCAGGCACTGAGTTTTGAAGTCCAGTCATCTTCACGTGTCTGGCCCGCACATCAGCATTTGGTGCCGCTACCCTGTTGACATCCCTCCCTCCTGGCTCTTCTATGTCTCTTCCTTTTCTCTTCTTTATCTTCCCCTTTCTCTCCTGTCGATGGAATTTCCCTTCTTTCTTTTTCCTTATCTGCCCCTTTTCTGGGTCCCTCCTTCCTTGAATGGTGACCTCTCTACAGGCTGTTCCCAGATGCAGTCACTCTTTCATTCAACACAGAAGTACTAAGAGCTCCTCTGTACCCGGTGCTATTCCAGGGGCTGGAAATTTTAAAATGACAAAATTCCTGTCCTTGTGAAACTTACATTCCAGTGGGAGCAGGCAGACAACTACTGAAATAAACATGTAACATACTATGTTTGATGAAAAGTGCTGCAGAGAAAAATAAGTCAAGGAAGGGTGATAGGAGGTTGAGGCTGTTTAATGCTTTAAACAGGATGGTTGGTGAAGGTTTCTGAGAGGTGGACATGGGTGCAAAGACACCCTTTCTTCTCAGTCAGTTATTACCAAAACAGAAAAATCGGCAAGTGCATGTGCTGAAGACAAAGCTGTAGATGTACAGGCTTCAAATTAATACATTGAAGTTAACACAGTTCTTTAACTTGGGATGTCCTAAATATTTCTTTTTAGATTTATACATATTTTGTTTTACTGGTAGCTTATTTGGTTTATTGAGATGCTATTTGCTGAGAACAGGAATTTCTAGGACCCATTGGGAAGGAAGAGTATGGCCATCCTGTTGCATCTGAGCTGTGGGTCCCCACGCTCTCAGAGACAGTGAAGAGATGAGGGAAAAAGATAAATGTTTGGAGGAAGAGTTTTGTAGGCAAACAGAACTATAAGTGCACGGGTAGAAGCATAGTACCGCTGAATGCTAATAGAAGCTGTGGTAGTAAAAACCCGAGAGGGAAAACACGGTTCCATCACAAAGTCCCTCTGTGTGCAGACAGAGGCTGATGTCAGCTCTATGCCTACTGCCAACCTCTGCCACCCCCAATCATGGACAGACCAAGAGGAACGAAGGCCACAGTGCTGGTGTGAATCTCAGTCCCCAAACATCTTTCCTCTTATGTTTTCAAATTTTCTGGGTTTTGAAAGTTCTTAAACGTAACTCTTTTGCTTTTACTCCTCTATTAACCCTTCATGAAGTCATTTTTCAATAGAGATACTTAAGTTTTGTGTCTTTGAGATTCCTTTATATTGGGATATCAAGGAGCATATCCCACTATGCTTAAGAATAAATAGCTGCTAGGTTTTCTTTTGCTTTCTATTTATTAGGCTATTTTCCTGGGTCAAGAAAAAGAAATAGCAAATCCTTTGTGTTCTTCCTTTGGGAGAAGATGACATTTATACAGCAACAACATGTGATCTCTGTGGGGACATCACTTCCTGTGAGGCATTCCAATCAAACAGGAGACTCCCTCCCCTTGGGAGAAGACAACCTTGTGTTTTCTGTGTATGGTTCCTTCCACGTTACACACATCTAAGCATCTTACACCATTGAACACACTCCCGCAATTCACTTCAGGCATTTGTGTTTTGGCTCCATGCATCCCCATCAAACAGTTCGTAGCCTGCAGTCCTGATGGAGGCCCATCTGAGCAGCATCTTATTCTCAGTGTCTAGCTAATGCCCCCTTTCTTCTCACTCAGTTATTGCCAAAATAGAAAAATCGCCACGTGCACGTACATGGCTATAGATGCACAGGCTTCAAATGAATGCACTGAAGTTAACACACTTCTTTAACGTGGGATGTCCCAAATACTTCTTTTTAGATTTGTACATATTTTGTTTTACTGATAGCTTGTTGAATTTATTACGATGCCATTTGCTGAGAACAGGAAATTCTAGATCATGATGAGAATGAAGAGTATGGCCCTCCTGTTTTATCTGAGCAGTAGGTCCCTGCACTCGCAGAGGAATGAGAAAGTGGGTCTTACTGTGAGATCTTGTGACATCACCTCCTTCCTCCCAGGACCACCACCATTTGATTATATGGTGTGTGTATTCCCTCACGTGGCCATGTGCTAGATGCCATAGAAAAAGTCGTTTCAGACAGCCACCCTCTGCTTCCAAAACCCAAATATTGCATTCAGAATTGGAATCTATGAAAGTAACTGTCACTCAGCATTTGTATTCTCTGGTGATGATGTATTAAATAGGGAAGAACCACAGGCTGGAAAGACATTGGTAAACAACTTCAAGGGGCTTTTAGATAGCAAATCAGTGTGAACAATGGATGTAGAAAATTACCAGGAAATGGATAATTAAGTTCCTTCCATGCTCTTTTGCAAAATCTCAGAGAATAAATTCCTGTACGACAAATAAAGAGGAAAAGTGATATCGATGAAAACCTTAAGGAAATGATGGAGCGTTGGTGCTGAAAGTAATGGAGTATTTGTAGTATCACAGTGTGTGAATGGGACCCACAGCCCCTTGAAGGGATTCACACATGGTCACATCCATCCTTCCATTCCAGAGGTGCTGGGCTTCCTGTGGATGCAACACAGTCTTGTGCAGTGTTCTTTCTAAAAGCACCTTACAGATACTTTTCAATCAAGGTGGAATGAAAGCCACCGGCTTAGGAATGAAGCATGAGTGAGACCTCTTACATTTTCCAACTCAGCAATTTCAGTGCTATAATATGATCATGTCTTCCCAATAAGCAAAATGTGTTATTTTATTTTGGACTCAGTGTTGGATATACTGAAAACAATTATAATAACCAGCATTTACTATGAAGCACTTTATTACGTGCACAGAACAACTCCCCAATATATGGATGATATTTGTGTGTCTTTTAATACATTTGTGTATGTGTGTGTGTGTGTGTGTGTGTGTGTGTATATATATATATATATATATATATATATACACACAACAACTATTCTCTGGCCAGGTCCAGTGGCTCACACCTGTAATCCCAGCACTTTGGGAGACTCAGGTGGGCAGATCACAAGGTCAGGAGTTTGAGACCCAGCGTGGCCAACATGGTGAAACCCCGTCTCTACTAAAAAAAATACAAAAGTTAGTCAGGCATGGTGGCGTGCGCCTGTCGGCTACTCAAGAGGCTGAGGCAGAAGAATTGCTTGAATCCTGGAGGCAGAGGTTGCAGTGAGCCGCTGCACTCTAGTCTGGGTGACAGAACAAGACTCTGTCTCAAAAACGAAACAAAACAAAAAATAAAAAACTGTTCTCTTACCCTCCCCCCGACATCCAGCTTTCCTTTTATTCTTGTAAACTACTTTTTCTACCTCTTCATTTATTTACAGAATGACAAATATTCATAAAGCCAGGTACAGGTGAATTCTATCTGTTAGCCACAATAACTGGATTAGTCTTGGGGGTAGTTTTGTTAATTATTTTGCCCTCCTGTTTCTGACAGGCTCGTGAAGCCCTGAGCACTGGGGTCAGCATAGACGTCAGCAGCCTTGGAAGCCAGAACAGCTCTCTGGAAGCCCCACATTCAGCTAAGGCACTACCCTTGCAAACTCACACCTGTAAAGGGATGCCCTCTTCTGCTGCATGAATGCATGCCGTTCAAATACACCTTCTCACAGAAGTAGCACAGGGAGGTAGACTTTTTCAGAATTATACCCACATTTTACTAGGAAAGCACTGAGATGCAGAGTGTGAAGAACTTGCTCGTGGTTGCAGGAACAGCGTCAAAGCTGTGGCCTCTGTCGCCATCACCCTTTGTTTTTCTTTCTGTACCACGTCTCCTGTTATGACTGGAAAGCCTCACAGGGAGTGGGGTGCCCCACGGAGATTACTTGTGTTGCTGTATAACTTCCTAGTTTGGGACAGAGATATAATTGGCGATTCTTTGGCCCTCCTAGTCATGAGATTCTATGATTCAGATTCATTTCAGTAAACATGGAACACCACCTAAATGTGCTGGAGTGAAGAGAGTGATTGTTTACATGATTGACTTCAGCGTCTTAACTCCTTCTTACTGATCCCTTCACTGTGGGGCCTGAGGGACAGGGCAAAAGAGTAGACCCAATATTGGAAGGTCATATTGGGTTGCAGTGGTGCTCTGAGTCAGCAGGAGGAAAGTGGCGAATCACCCATAGGAGCCCAGAATCCCACCCAAAACCATGCCCAGAAATCAGACTATGTTAAAGAAATAACCAAACTGGTTGCATGAGGCAAGATGTAGGACTGAATGGCTAGACCTGATGGCGAAAGCTAGGGAGGAGAATCTAAGCTGGTAGGGCAGGCAGTTCAGTAGCCGGCTTGATTATCAAGTGGTGTGATTTGCTGGCAAGAGTCAAATAAGGAACGAGAAGACAAATGACATGGGGCAGAGAGCTCCGCTGTGGCCGAGCTGGCCTGCAGGCTGATAGAGCAGAGGAGGGGAGCCTCTGAGCCATGGGGAGGGGCCACATAATTCGAAGTGACTTGGCAGAAATGTGTAAGCACAGAAGGTTCATCGCTGGCATACAAAATTTCTGCTACGTAACATGGTGTTCTTAATGGCCATAGCTGCTGGAAAGCACAGGGGAAAAAGTCGATGATATCTAATTTGGAAAATGATCATCTAATTTGGAAAACGATAATTTGGAGCACATAGATGCTCCAACTCCCAGAGTCGTCTTCTCCTTGGCCCCTTGACCTAAGTTCTTCAAGCGGGGACTTTGTTTCATAGTCAGCCTCTGAGCCTATTCTTTTCCCCCCGACTCCCTCAAAACTCAAATTATATTGTAATGATCTGTCCACCTTTGGTCGATACTCTACCGTGTTCATCTGAGTCTCTCTCCAGTGTTTCTGTTTGTGTTCAGGCTTTCAGGAAAGCTGATGGGGTCTAGATGCACTCTTTCTGTATCCCTGCAATGGCAAGTATAGTGAGGGCCGAATGTTCAGTGAACAACCCTCTGCCCTAGATCAAGGTGAGTGACGGGTCAACACTGACTTTTTATTTTTATTTTTTTTAGAATATATTACTTTGGCCAGGCGCAGTGGCCCATATTTGTAATCCCATCACATTGGGAGGCCAAGGAGGGAGAATCACTTGAGGTCAGGAGTTCGAGACCAGCATGGCCAACATGGTGAAACCCTGTCTTTACTAAAAATACAAAAAAGTAGCCAGGCATGGTGGCATGCACCTGTAATCCTAGCTACTCTGGAGGCTGAGGCACAAGAATCGCTTGAACCCAGGAGGCAGAGGTTGCAGTGAGCCAAGATCACGCCACTGTACTCCAGCCTGGGCAACAAAGTGAGACTCTATATCCAAAAAAAAAAAAGAATATATTACTTTGTTGTGGTAAAATATGCATAACATAAAATCCACAATTTGAGCCATTTTTATGTGTTCACCATACACAATTTAAACCAACAAAAACATTTGCAAGTGTGGGTTTTATCCAACAATGCATGCAAGTCACGTAGATTTTATTCTCACCCCACCTCAGTATGAACCCTCTGTCTCTGCTTTTGATTAATGTTTCTGTTCCCTAATTTCAGACACACTTTGTGCTTTCCTGCTTGATCAATTGTTTATATAGCCCTTCTCTTTCCTCTTCACTTCCTCTTTCCTGGCCACCACACCTCCTTCCTGTTGGGCTTTATGGTAGGCACCTGTTAGCATTTAATCTTTGCCTCCCAGGGGATGTAGGTTATAAAGGGCATCCTCTTTGTTTATAGCACTTAATAGTAATTGTAACATGTCTATGTTGTTGATACTGTCATTTATCTCTTCTATTAGTTAACTATTCACAGGCTACCAGATAACTTCTTTTATTAATCTCTATGTATATGTCAGGTTCTATAGTAGACGCTAGGTCTCCAGTAGTAAATATGAATATGATTATTAATATTAAATATTTGTCTCCTTTTCTCATGAAAGTTTTATACTCTAAGGGCAGATACTGAAAATCACTGTACCAATCAGAATAGGCTAGGTTATGCTAGGCTAACAACCTTTAGCACCTTTAAACAACAAAGGCTAATTAATTTCTTGCTCACTCCATTTGCCCTGGTGGCTCAGCTGGGACTTTCATGGTCTTACTTTTGGTCCCTCCACACTGAGGGAGCA
The DNA here is from genome assembly GCA_963573385.1 of Cacajao melanocephalus. NCBI lineage: Eukaryota > Metazoa > Chordata > Mammalia > Primates > Pitheciidae > Cacajao > Cacajao melanocephalus. Next base: position 63,445 of record CAUYLG010018703.1, read on the forward strand.
GGCTGCGTCTGGGGAATTTGAGATCCCAGGAGCACTGAGAAAAAGAGAACACAGTAAGTCCCAAACTAGCTCTTAGAACTTATTCACTTCTCCTCTTGTTTCACTGGCAAAAACAGGTGACATGGTCAGTTCTGACTTCGATAGTTGATGGCTGTGTTACCTTCCTGTAAGGAGTTTGGGTATCATTTAACTGGACATACAGCCTATACACACAAATGCACGATTATACATTTTTATAAGATTCAAAACCCTTCCAAAGTAAATTCTATTACTTCTATTTGAATTTGGTTTTTGAATTTTCTAGAATTGAAGAGTTCAAAGAAATGTCTAAGGATAATCTTGTCCAATCCCAGAATTGTTTGACCCATGACTCTCAATCTCTGGACCTCTGTATAAGAGTTGAGAATAAATTATTTTACAGGATAAGAAGTAGAATAAACATCATACGTATTTGCCATAGACTAATATCACACAGGCACACACAGAACACACACACAAAGATAGATATAGATATATAGGGCTGGGTGTGACGGCCAGGGAGGCTGAGACGGGTGGATCGCTTTAGGCCAGGATTTTGAGACCAACCTGGGCAACATGTCGAAACCCTGTCTCTACAAAAAAATGCAAAAATTAGCCATGTGATGGTGCGTGCCTGTAGTTTCAGCTACTCAGTAGGCTGAGTTGAGAGGGTCACTTGAGTCCAGGAGGCAGGGGTTGTAGTGAGTTGAGATTGCACCACTGCACTCCAGCCTGGGTGACAGATTGGGCCCCTGTCTCAAAAAACAAGGATAAATAATATTAGAAAATGTATCTTTTAATCTATCAGAAAAGATAGATAAAAAGATAGATGTTAAGTTCTTATACCATGGACTCTTCTAAATGCTTTTCATATATTAACTCAAGAGTCAAGCAACTTTTTTCTCTAAAGGAAGACACTAGATATTTTTGGTTTTGTGGACCATGAGATCTATGTTTTCCCTATGTAACTCTACCACTGCAGTGGGAAAGTAGCCACAGACAATACGTAAACAAATGATCTTGGCCGTGTTCCAATACAGATTTATCTACAAAAACAGGCAGTGAGCTGGTTTGACCTATGTTTAAACTTAATTTATTCTGATGACAACCCTACTGTTATCCCAATTTTATAGATGCAGAGGCAGGCCTGTAGAGGGGCATTAATTTGTAGAAGTGCAGTTGAGGCTTGTAGAGGTACAATCATTTGTAAAAGTTCTCTCATCTGGTAAGTGGGGAAGCCAGGCTTTGACAAAGGCAGGTTGGCTCCAGGGTTTATGATCCAACTGTTAGGATTCATTACTTCTCTAATAATGCTACTGTGCTGAATTCAGTTAAGCTATCAAAGTATGGATCGGAAAAAGAGGGTTGGGCCTCCAAGATATTTGGTCATTTTATGGATGATCTTTTCTGTCTAAACAAAGACACAAATTATTTGTGGTTTCATTGTGCTGGGGTTGTGTGACTTACTGAACCACACTAAACACACAATAGGATGGTATACATAGTAGTAAAACGTACCATCTGATTCATTCTTGGCATACACTGACACACAACTTTGGGGGCCTTCAAGTTTGCTTTCAGTGCCTCCCCACCAGCGTAGAAGAGAAGATAAAAGCACAGCAGAGAAACTCTCTCCAAGAATGGGGAGGAGTAGTTATGGCATGCTTAGGAGGTGGGAAACAGCTGATTTAAAGTTAGTAAATCTGAATCCGAATAATGGTTCAATTTCTCTATGTAACCGTGTGTATATACTCATGCTTCTCCAAATCTGAGCTTTCACGTCTAAATCGTGGAGACAGTATATCTACTTACAGATGCACTGCGAATGATAAAGGAGTTCAAGTAAGTCCAAGTGTTGGCTAAATTACAACATCTTATAGACATATGTAAAGTCATTGCTATTGCTGCTGTCCTTAGAGTAAAGGTTTTGCTTTTGTTGTAGTTCAAGGTCAGCTAAGTATGGTTGACTGCATATAAAAAAGGAAGAATCCAAACCTATACTAGCTGTAATTGAGTCTTTTAATTGCAAGTTGCTCATATTTAAAGAAAATGACTAGCTCTTAAAATCCCAATTGATTTTAGAGAAGACTCACAGAATTGTTCAGGATTTCCACAACATATTCACTCATATAGTGGTAGTGGAAGCAGCTGGATTTGTACTTGTGGTTTTTCATCAAGTGAACAGTTTTTCTTGCATATTTCTCATGTTCTAATGCTACATAATTTTTAAGATTTGGCTCACTCAGCTATCATTATGGCCTCCCAACCTACATCTGTTATTGATTTTTCTGTCCTTTCCTAGTTCTTTGCATTCACTTCTATTTGCCACAGGTTATTAGAGTTATTTGTCCATTTGTGGAACTGATATGTGGCTATTGTGGAGAAGCAATGTATTAGATGTTAGGGACGCAAAGCTCGTGAAGTAGATACGGTTTCTGTCTTCAGTGGTATATCTCTCAGTTAGAATCAGTGTTACTTGGGGGGCAACTGGAGCTCTTTCTCCCTTCAAAGTAGGCTGAGAATATAGAGGCTAGATTCCCAGTTAATTTTAGTTGTTTTCCTGATGTGTAAAGAAAAGATCCATCAACTCAAGATGCTTTCTTATGAATCAAGTTTTCAAGTTTTGTAGCATTGGTTTTGTACTACCTATTTTGACCCCATTGAGAAGTTTTGTTTCTTTGGTTCTCCTGATTCTTCAACAATTTAGCAGCAAATACATACTTAGCATCCACTATGCAATTGATGCTCTGGAAATACAGTGAAAAACTTGGTAGCAATGAACCTCCTGCCTTTAAGGAGCTTATATTCCATTTCAGATTAGGGAAGCAGGAAGGTCCCTCTGTGTTCAATAGAGCGAGAAAGAACGAGCCACATGAGTGGTGTCAAAGAGGGATGCAAAAAGACAGCGTGGCCAGAGCCATGTGAGACTAAAAAGACGACGAGGTTGACGTGATCCAGATCACCAGAGATACAATCCAGATCACCAGCGGCTGAGAGGCAATGGAAAGCATTTTGATTTTATTCTAAGTTCAATGGAAAGTCATTGAAGTATTCTGAGAAGGAGTTTGACAGTGGGTGAAGAAGATCACACTTGCTAATAGAGATGAGGAATACATTGCAGAGGAGAAAGCATAGGTGCAGACAGATCAGATGGGGGTGTTATTTCAGATGTCTACATAAGGGATGATGGTGACCTCAACTGGAAGTAGAGGTAAGTGGAGAGATGTGAGATATATTTTTCGGATAGCAGGAATAGGACCTGCTGATGGGTGTGTTGATATGGGCTGAGGGCAGGGATGAGGCGGGAAGATGGTAAAATCAGGAATGTTCCTGGGTTGAGCAACACTCCACTGTCCACTCCCTGAGATGCAATTTGGCATTTCTCAACTCTGCCTTCCCTCCTAAAAATCGGGTATCAGTCTTACATTAATTTTGTTTTGGATTCTGTATTTGTTGAATTCCATAAACATCTCTCATTTTTTTTTTCTGGTTACTGATTCATCTATCAGAAATTATGTAAAGTCCATATATTTATCAAATTTGGACACCTAAATAATAAAGATTTAAACTGTTAATAAACATGTACTTAATTTCAAAAAGAGACTGCTAGACACAGGTGAATAGGGTCTCCCATTTCCTGAGAGGAGGAACAGGTGAGGGAGATTGTATGGGAAAAATTGAGAAGAAAATGGGGGCAGCCGTAAAGGAGAATGTCAGCTAAAGGGAATTTGAATTTGTTGTTGTTATTTGTTTACGTGTTTTTTGTAAAGATGAGATACAGCAGAGCACGTTCGCACACTGAGGACAATGATCCAATAGAGAATATAATATCGTGGTGCAGATACAAGAAAGATAAAAGAATGGAAGGAATGAAGTCCTTGAGAAGGCCACAGGGTGGGGGCTTCCCAGCTCCTGCAGCAGCATCTGCCTTGAGTAGGTGACTGGGGTGGTTGCAGGGTAGAGAGAGATTCTAACTTAGCAAGTGTAGGATGAGGGCTTGCACTCCAAGAAAGGCTGGAGAAGGCACTGAGAGAGCTGTTGAGAGGGAAGCCAGGAATGAGAAACACAGAATCTCATCTCAGGGAGTGAAAAAGGAGCCTGCTAGACACAGGATAGTAGGCCTTTGTTGAGTGACTCTTCCATGTGAGGAAAGTGCCTGGATAGCTGGTTTCTGGAGAATTTAAGTATTACTGTATTATATATTATAATGCATCTTTATATAATGTTTTTCTCTTATTCCCCCAAGATCTTTCATTTTCTTTTGGAAAATGTGGACAATTAGTCTCCACGTATATCTCTATGGTTTCTCACTCTTATATTAATTTTATTTTGGGTTGTGTATTAATTGAACATCTCCGATTTTTTCAGTTTAATCACTCCCATTTCAGAAATTGTATGAACGTTCATTATTTTCACATTTGGACACCTAAATAATAATGATTTAAACTAAATATTTACTTCAAAATGTATAAACTATTTACCTCTTTTATGGTGAGAATATATTTGTATAATATCTATTTCAACACAGCAACTAACATAAATATATTCTTAGATTATAAAAGCTCGCTTTAATTTATATAATCAGAGTATTTATGTTTATAAAATAACTGGTTTGAATAAGCTGTTTGGAATATCATTCAATTACTTATGTTTCATTTCTTTCAAAATGTATTGGAGAAATTTCCCAATTCGCAGGTACCTGGAAGGTTGGAGTGAATGCGTGTGTGTTTGTGTGGACGTGTGTCAGGATGTGTGGATGTGTATGCATACAAAGGTTTCTTCTTCCCTAATCTAACTTAATTTCTTTTTTCTTCTTCTTTTATTTTTTCTTTTTTTGGCCTGACTTCTATACATAATTTCCTTAGCTCTTCTGGTAGGTTATTTAGGAACTCAGAAGCGCTGGGTATTGGCTTTCATCTCCTGCCAGGCTTCCTTCTTTTCTGTTGGGGAATGTTCTGCATTCCAGGAGACCATATTCCCAAGCATCATTCACAGGGTTGTGCTGTCCAGGCGCCCCTCGCCCCAAACTGAAGATGAGGCTGTTCTGTTTTCCTACTTGGGTAAGCCCTGCCTCTGTTCTAAGGGCCTGGCCAAAACATGGAAAGTCTTACTGTTTTTTCTATCTGATCTTACAGCAGTGCTGGTGACATTTTATTCTAGGTAGATTTTTGCATAAGGCAGTTCTAAAAAAAAATTTTTTTTTCTTTCTCTGAGCTTTTTTTCATCGATTTCCTCTTTCTATCATATTGCCAGAAGCTAATTGAGAGTCAGTTATGTTTTATTTTATTTTAACCCAGTGATACAGGCAATGATGAGTTTTCATGTTAGTAAAATGGAAAAATGAGACGTGGAGAGGCTGAGGGGCAAAATGGGAACTGACACAAAAAACTGATTGATACAGCATTTTGTGAGAGGCAAGAATGTCGCTGTTAGGCAGGAAGCCCTGGGCAAGATAACCTGGAAAGGGTGTATACGATCAGAACGTGGGGTAAAAAACTATCCTCAAGGCTTATCACCACATGAATACTGGAAGACAGACAAAGCTTCGGAGTCAACTCATTGAAAAAAATCTTGTGCGCCTGGAAACATTGTGAAAGGAGCCTCTCCCTTGGGCTGTAAGATCCAGGGTGAACATCATTATCAAATCAGATATGGGTAAGCATTTGCAGCATCGAGTTCCAGTAACTATACCTTAAAAAACAAAACAAAACAAAAATACCACTATCCCTAGGCAAGTGTTTTCTCTTGACCACATATTTACATATTAAAGTCTATTCTGGGGAAAGAGAGTAAGGAAGATGGAAAAATCATTGAAAAGCTCCCCCTTTGAATTTGTAGAGGCCTTTCTTTCAAAGGTGAGCCTCTCCATACCGATTTTGTTTGCTGAAACCCACACAGGCCCCATATTTATTTAGTTCCTATTTGAAAAGAAGCTTTACTCCTGCCTTAGAAGAAGCTCATTACAGATAGACTTCACCTTTCTGTTCCAAAAGACGTTTCCTTGAAATGAAAATGTAATGAGTGTTAGATCAGTAGCATGTAGCTGCCAGGCTATCTCTTTGATCCAGTTCGAAATGCATTTGTTAAAAAGCCACTTTATTGATTTTTTTTAGCTGCTTTTTGCTGTATTTGGATCATTTGTACATATGCACATCACAATTTTTGCTACATCAAAGTGCTTAATAAGTTCACTGCACTCAGGAAATAGCATACAAAACAAAGGAACTTTGTTCTATAAAGATTTCTGCCACTTAACCTCTAGTATGAAAGTTGTTTTTAATGTGTGTGTGTGTTTTTTTTTAATAGCTTCAAAATATTTTATGCAGTCTTCAATGAAAGAATCAGCCAGGGCCCTGTTTCAGATCTCCTTCTCTGAAAATGATGCATTCCAGAAAAGGATGGGTTTGATAGACCGAGTAAATGCATCTCACATCCATTCTGCTGGACAGGAGTCATTTTACTTCAATTAATTATTTAATTGGTTCAATTTGTGGGTGGCAGTAGCTTCCAGGAAAGTGTGGACAATATTTGATATATGTGAGGATAGCTATTAACTTAGTAATAAGTTGAAATTTAGTAAGTAACTAATGTGATGTTTCTTTATTAGGTCCAATTAGATGACAAAGAAGGAGCACATTATAATCTTCAATGCTATTTTTTTTTTGTGTCGTGTACATACAAATCAGTGTTAAACGCTTTTAATTCTAAACAGATATTTCCTGAGGGCAGACTGAGCCCGCTCAGTAGAAAGCATGACTGGAGAGACAGAGCTGGGTTTACTCCACTTTTGGTCTCAGGCCAAAAGGACTCACTGTGGTGAAGTGTGGGCTGCACAGGGGAGCTGTCCAAGCCAGCCTTCCGACTTCACCCCTTGTGTTGGGCCTCACCTTTAATGCCTGTACAAAGGAACATGCATTAAAGATTTTATTTAACTCATTCGGCGAGGGAGCTAAGAAAATGTTATAACCAGTTGAAAGGGGGATCAAAACCAACATTTATTCTCAATAGTGAAATGAATATGCAAATGAAATCAAAACTGGTTTTTCCATGGGAATGGCGTCGGTGGGGAGGAAAACCAAGGAAACTCCTATGAGAGGGGTGGAATTGATGGCGTTTATCAGTTACCTACAACCTAGAGGCTTGTAAAATAGCTTAAAGACAATGAAAACTTAGAATGTGATAACCTCTAGAGTCTAGACATTGTGGAGTTTCCCATTGAAGCACACCTTTTTTTGTACACCTCCAACTGTGGGGCGGATACTCAAATCCTTTTCTTTTTGCCTTTAAAGTTAGGAAAGTGTGCTGACTTCAGGGTCAGTTGAAGGTAAAGGGGTAAGAAAATAGAAAGAAGATGATAATTGTGGGCTTCCAGTAATATTCTGGGAAGTGTAAAGAAAACAGGACCTAAAATAGCAATGCATCAATTGCGTATTTAAAAGTCTTTTGTCTTTTTAAGAAATTTTGTCTTTGTGGTGATAATTGATATAAAAAGTGGTTTTTCCCATTCCTGAATCTTATCTTTTATTCCTTCTTTCTTTTTCTGGTGTGTGTGTGTGTGTGTGTGTGTGTGTGTGTGTGTGTGTGTCTGATACATGACCTCATTCCGTGCCAGTCCATATTTCTGCTTTGATCCATCCCTTTATACATTGGGCTATCCAAAAAAGCAATTCCTAATTATTCAATTGGATTTGGCATTTGGGGCCTTCTCTGCCCATGGCCTCTAAATAAACTTACCAACTACCATTGTTGCTTAATTGAGATACAGATGAATGGGTGCTCCCTAAGAGATGAATGGGGACACCTGGGTCTGGTGGAACACTATCCTGAAAGCACTACATGCCTTTGGCAAACACCTCTCCTCTCTGGGGGCTGTTCCTTCTGGTCAAGCAGAAGGCAGAGGGTGCTTAGCAGCTGTGGCTTTGCCCTGCTGCAAAGGGCACCCAGTCAGCATAGCGTCATACACTGGAGCTTTGAACCAGTGATCCTCAGTCCTCTCCAGTCAGGTCACTGGGAATTTATACTTTCCTAAAATGTCCATTTTCTTGCCGTTTGCCTCAGTCACCAGAATAAAATCTTGACTCATGTGATAGTAGTCATGAACCGCAAAGTCACAATGTGGAGAGGAGTTCACGAGAATGTCTGGTATGAGGAGAGAAACCCAAATCACTCTTTGTGAGCTCACCTCAAAATCTTGTCCTCCACTAGTTTTTGTTTTTCTATGTATAAAGATATAATTTACATGTAATAAAATGCATTATTTTAAATGTGCACTTCTTCTTTTGAACATATGCCTAGAGTCATACCACAATCAGATAGATAAGGTTTCTATGGGACTCCCAGATTTTCCTGGTGTCTCTTTTTTGTCATTTTTATCCCTTGACTCCTAACTTTAGTAACCACTGTTGTGATTTCTATCTCTGTATTTTGCTTTTTCTAGGATGTCATATAAATGGAATCCTAGAAATGCAACCTTTTGAGTCTGGCTTCTTGCACTTACAATGCATCCGAGATCCATCAGTATCATCGCATGCAGCAGTGCAGGCTGAGTTATATTCGCTTGTATAGATGCACCACGGTATATTGTCTCACCTGCTGACAGTGAGGTTGTTGAGTTGTTTTTAGTTATGGGAGATCATGAATACACCCAGTAGAAACATTAATTTACAGATTTTTATGTGAACAGTGTAGTATTTCTGAGTTGGAAGGTAAATAAATGTTTACTTTTATTTTTTTTAAAAAAAGCTGTCAAATTGTTTTCCAAAACAGCTAATTTATCTTGATTTCCCACTAGCAGTGTATGAGAGTTCCAGTGTTGCATCACAATTTTACCATTGGTATTGCCTGCCTGCCTCCCTTCCCTCCCTCCTTCCCTAGCTCTCTTTCTTCTATTTTTCTTTTATTTTCTTCCATCATATTCTCATTATTTAGTACTGCCTGTCTACCTACCTTCTTCCTGTCCTTCCTCCCTCTCTCTCTTCCCTTTCCTTCTCTTCCATTTTTCCTTCTTTCTTTCTCTTTCTCTTTTCTTTTTTCTTTCTCTCCTTCCTCCCTCCCCTCCCCTCCCCTCCTTCTCTTCTTTCCTTTCTTGCTTGCTTGATTTCTGTCTCATTCCTTCCTTCCTTCCTTTCTTTCTTTCTCTCTCTCTCTTTTTCTTTCTTTCCTCCTTCCTTCTTTCTTTTTATTTCCTCTTTTCTTGCCATTCTACTAGATTTCATAGTGTTATCTCACATGGTTTAAATGGTATTACCTTAATTACTAATGTGTCGAGCTTTTTTTTTTTCTTTTTTTTTACATATTTAATATCTTCTCTTTATAAGTATCTGTTTAAATCTTTTGACTGGGCTCTCTTTCAAAAGCTTTCCAATTAAAATTCCATCTTCCCCAAAATATGAATGCATTAAATCTAGAAAGTATCAACTGGCATATTTACAATGCCTGTGGATGCAATGTCAAGACAAACTTCTAGAATAGATTATTTTGTAGATCCTTAATAAATAGATATTAAAGAAAGCAGTAATCAACTCAAGCCGTAGTGGATTCACTAAGAATAAGTAGTGTTGAAGGTACCTCATTTCCTTTCTTTTTCATGAATTAATTTTATATTAGAATAGTTTAATAGAGATAATATTTAATTTATATATATAATATATATAATTTATTTATAAAATATATATAATTTTACTTATAAAATAAATATGAACTATGTAACAATGGTTAGAGTAAATTATATTTTGTTGAAAAAAAATACTACCGCAACATATTAATCTTTCTGAGTCTGTCAAGCTGGAGGGATGTTCCTTAGTCATTAAATTCCAATTAAGTCATCAATAATTGTTTTATAAACATTATTAAATGTGGACATTTTATTCTTATTTTGGAATCATTGCATATTACAATCTGTTATAGTTTCATGGAAGAAGGATCCTCTGACATTCATCTCAGAATGTCATACTTTACCTAAAATTTACCTTCTTTTGTTGTATTAACCCCACTTCATGGGATGCTATTTATTCGACTTTTTTATGTGTGTGTCTCACTCAAATGGTGTTCCTTTTGTTCTTTAAAAAAATTTTATCTTTGTATTTGAGATTTCCTTTTACCCTGTGGGTTTAAGGGGCATACTGCTTGCTTCAGCCTATTTTGAGTAATTATGACGTAGAGGTGGGACAGATTACGAGGCCCGATATCCCAGTGGCTGCAAAGCCTCTCTTCTTTTTCTTGGGTCTTGGGTCTTTTTCTTGGGTCTTCTGCCATGTTGTCCCTTCCACCTCCAGGCACCACTCCTGCCTGTGTTCTGCAGCCCAGTGCCCTGTGATTGCTACAAGAAGGAGGAATGAGAACTCGGGGGGCAAGGATGCAGCAGACTAACCAGCTGCCACCTCTGGTCTCCCAGTCAATCTCTGTGATCATTGTCCCTGCACTAGCTCACCATCCGGAAGCTTGGAGAAACTCCTTTGCTTCTCCCCCTTTTTTTTCCTTTTTTTGCAGAGTTCTCTGTAAAAAGATCTCCTCTTTCAGTTAATTTACATCTACCTCTGTCTTTCAGGAACTTACTATATTATATGACAAAGCACAAATGTGCAGAAAAATCCTAGGCCTAATAAACCCAGATGTTATAGATGAAGATTCGTGGTTCTCTCTCATGAAACTCCCCCTCTCAGGGCATCAGGGAGAAAGCAGGGTGGCAGCTGCTGTGAGGACAGCATTGTTGTGGAGCACTAGGGGCCATTCCGCACACCACACCTGCTGCTACAGCAACAAGCACCCCTCCTGCCCTCGTCCCCTCCCCTTTAGATGATGTCACGTGGAAGTTTCATAAAGGCAAAGACCATGGAGAGTTCATCAGTGGATTTCACCTGGTAACCTTTTAAAATGTATTTATTTACTCTCTTTTGGATTTTCTGAAAATGGAGCACACATTTCAAGAGGCGTCAAGCAGCCTGTTGATTTCATGTGCACTAACTAGCAATTTTCTTCTTCTCAGAGATGCTTATTGAAATATGAAGCTTTCATTTCTGAATGCAATGCCACATTTTTAATCAGTCCCGCACAGCTATCAATTCAGGAGCCAGGGTGTCAGTAAACAAAGTTCTCCTTAGAAAGCAGACCTGACAGTTCCTATTGTTCTTAAGGCTTCACCTTCACTACAGCAGCCACACTGACAAAAGGCCCAACTGTGTTGCAAAGTCGACGGGTGCCGGTTTTTTGCCTGCTACACATTGGAACACCATCGTCTGTCTGGGATTGCTCTGCAATAAGAGTTTTGGTGGGAAGGAAGAAGTTGCAGAATCTGAGTCAGCAGAGTCTCTGTTTCTAGATGTGCTTGTAGCTACTCTGTGGACACCTGATCTAGCTTCTTCTAAGTCAATGCTCCTCAACCAGGCACAAATTTGACCCCAGAATTTATATGGCAATGTCGTCAGACAGTTTCCACCGTAACTACTGGGAGCGAGCTGCTGACTTCTGGTGTGTAAGGACCAGGGTTGCTGCTGAACATACTAAGATGCATAAAATGTTCCCTTGAGAAGCAACTGTCTGGCCCTAAATGTCTACAGCACCAAGCTTGACAAACCCTGCTCTCAGTTTCAGTACCTGGGAGCCAGTGCATCTCCAGTGTCCTGCGTGGGTCTTAGAAGGAGCTGGGAGGGGGCAGGCTGTGGCCTCTGGTGTATGATGACAGTGGCGACATCCACTTAAGACTGGTTCTGTGCCTGGCCTTTGTTCTGGGTGTTGGCTTCTGCCTGGCCATCTTAGAATCTATTTCTGGTGTTCCATGACCACTTTTAAGTTATATGACTCACTAGAAGGGCGCAAGGGCTCAAAGTGACTCAGGACTATGGTTCGTTACAGTAAAAAAACATGCAGTGGCATCAGCAAGGAAAGCAGATGTACCAGCCAGTGTCTGGAGGAGACCCATCAGTGGACTCTAAAGTCTTCTTGTGAATTTGCATAAGACACACCCAATCTCCAGCAATGAACTGCAGTGATGTAAGCCAAGTGTCTCAGTCCAGGGAGGGGCAGCTCTAGTCTCAGAGGCTACAGCTTTTATTGGGGGCTGGTCACATAGGCACCTATTTCCAGAAGGAAAGCTGGTGCCCACCATAAATCGTGCTGTTGACTTGGTATGAACCTCCTAGATAAGCTTGTGCAGCATGCGTCAGGACCCCAGGTGTACAAATTCACTAGCAGCACAGGGAATATTGCAGGGCAAGTTTTCAGGAGCTGGCCAAGGGTCAGTTAGGCCCTCCTGAAGAGGTGTGAGACTCTGGCACTGTCAGGGAGCTAGCTCTTCCCTGCACACCACAGTTGTCAAAACCTTCCCCGTTGTTCTATGCTTTCTTCAGTAGCCTTTCGGTGAAGCCCTTTCTGATAAAGTCCAGTTCAGCTATTTCTGCTTCTGACCAAAAATAGGAGCTGACTCATACACAATGTAATTCAAACACAATAACCGAGGCCACTGGTATTGTTGGCATTGATCTTGTGTGTGTGTGTGTGTGTGTGTGTGTGTGTACGCATTTGATTTGATTTTGAAACATCATTTTTATCAGAAAGTGAGCTTTCTTGAAGACTTCATGGTAGCCATGCATGAGTCAGTGGGCAGGTGTGGTAGGGAAGCACATTATCTCCCTGTAGTCTTTAATGATATGCATTTAAAATATTTCTTCTTTTATTAACAGAGCCATAGACCCAGGACACATCCAGAGACTGCCCATATCACATTTTTGACCTTTGTTGATACATAGCTCTCTGCCTAGGAAAGATTTTAGCTCCATCTGTCCACATGTTATTACACATCCCAGGCCACTTAATACATCGAGCTTACCTGTAGTCTGAAGTATCCTGCTTTTCTTAGGTTTGAAATGAATGCAGCTCATGCATGTAAGATGTGTCATAATCTCTTAGGAAGCAATATCACCACTCAAAATAATGAAAGATCTCAGAGAGACATGATATGAATTTGCTGGGGAATGTTTAGCCATGTTGTCTGACTTTCTTACCCACCACATTTTTTTCTTTTTCAAAGCAGCGAAGATAATGATGTCTCTTAAAGTCCACTTTTTCTTTCTTTTCAGGTTTTAATAGTAATGCAGAATTATTTTTTTTAAAAGAAAATTATAAAGTTGATAACAATTATTCATAGATTCATTACTTAGAGAAAATAGCTGCTAACATTTTGGTATATAATGTTCCTATCTGGTTTTCTTCGTTTGTTTGTTTATTTGTTTTGAGACCAAGTCTCTCTCTGTTGCCCAGGCTGGAGTACAATGGCTCCGTCTCAGCTCACTGCAACCTCCACCTCCCGGGTTCAAGTGATTTCCCTGCTTCAGCCTCCCAAGTAGATGGGATTACAGGCGCCCACCACCATGCCCGGCTAATTTTTGTATTTTCAGTAGAGACGGGGTTTCACCATGTTCATCAGGCTGGTCTCGAACTCCTGACCTCAGGTGATCTGCCTGCCTCAGCCTCCCAAGGTGCTGGCATTGCAGGCATGAGCCACCGTGCCTGGCCCCCATCTACTTTTAAGATGTGGGTATGTATGTTCACACACAAACATATATACATAATGTATATAAAATAATAAAAACACATATATATACACATATGTATATATGTGGCAGAAGCATGTGTATATATAGAAATGCAAGCACAGGTTGTCATAATTTGTCCAGCAATTTATGCATAACATATATCATTTAATCCTGTCAGTGTTCTTCTGAAACGTGTTTGTTTCATTGACACCACATCCACTGCAATATTCTTCTGAATCATGGAAGAATGTAGAATGGCCACATGGTACTCCATCTCATCTTACACCATATTTAGCCCTTCTGTTACTGGACATACAACTGTTTCCTTTTTTTTTTTTTTTTTTTTACAGTCACATGTCAGGCTGTAATTAACATCTTTAATCAAATCTATGTGAACTTATAATTTTCCCTCCAGATTATATCTTGGTGGTGAAATTTCTGAACCAAAGAGTGAGCATATTTTTCAAACAATTCAATTTCATGGATAGTTATCCTCCATAAAAATTGTTCAAAATTTCACACAGTGGATCTTTTTCCTCACAAACATGCTGATCTTAATGATTCTAATTTAAAAAAAAAAATCTCAACAGTTTGGTGTTTGTAAAGAGCTTTTCGTTATAGTTAAGATAACCTTTATCTATAAGGAGTAGCCAGAAACCCTTTAAACAAAACCTTACTGTTTTTTTTTTTTCTTTTTTTAAATCAGGAGGTTAGCCTGTTTAAACTTACCAAGTTCATGAGAAGGAAAACAAAACAAAACAAAACTATTTCTTGAGTCTAAAAAATGCAAAACCCTTAGGGTGGTCTACAGCCTGCATCTCCCAGACTTCCATGACTGAAGCTGGTGGGCCTCAGCAGGACAGGCCACCTTAGAGTGGGCCTGCAGGGGCCGTGCCAAGATTGGGACTGTGCTGGGGCTGGTTGACTGGGGTCTTCTCGAGTTCTCTGTGAATCTCACAGGGGAATATATGTGGGTGTGCTTTTTTCCTTCAGCAGGATGGATTAGGAGGACTCAGAGAGATTTTCTTCTTGTGCAAGGATAACAATTCAGTCCCCAAATTTTGATTAATTTCATGCTTATTCCTTTTGTAATTATCCCATATTTGTTAAATACGAGATAATAGATTCTGACAAACAATCAGCAAATGGGCACCGAGTGATGTGCTTCATTTTAATTGGCTTGCTTTTTTTTTTTTTCTTCTCTGCTAAATTATAGCCCATCAGCATGAGATTCCCTGTGGCGAGCAACTAATAATATGCCCAGGTGCAGGCAATTTTACTTCCTAAAGAAGAAATAGTAGCTACAGATCCCCCGAATGTGAAGTGGGAAAGTGGGTTGTAATAGCTCTTCTCAGCAGTATTGCATGCTAGGGCAAATTTTATATCCGGATATCTATTCTAACAGTTTTTTCTTTAAAAAAGCAATGGCAATTAATTTGCATTATATTGATGAATTAATGAGGCACGGAACAGAAGGTTTTCTTAGAGACTTCTGAGAAATCTCTTGTTTAATTTAACCTTTGATCTTACAATTTAAAAAAATCTTTTTTTTCAGATTTAGGAATATAAAACCAGTGTAGATAAACACAAATGAAAATATCACTGTTAAATGACCCAATGAAACAAAATTCTAGGACATGTATTTTTCAAAGTGGTACTAGGATGTGGCTTTGCTTTGGAGCACAAGCCCTAGAAAAATGTACCCAATGTCATATAGGTTATTGGGAACACTTTTCTCTATTGCTATTTCGCCATTAATAATATGTGTTCCTGCTTAAAAACACTTTAGTGACTTTTAATTAGCTACAATGAGGTGAGAGTGTATGTTTTAATTTTTATCTAACTTTATTTTTAAGCCACTTGACTATGATGTACAGTTTTCAAATAAACCCAAATATTCTTTCTGAGGCTGAATCAAGAGATTTTCATCATCACATATTACAATCTATCACAGCCATCTATCTGTTATTCTCTCAGTCAAGTGGCCACCAATACTCCTGAATCATCTTGAAAACATATGGGAAAGACAGTAAAGGAACAAGGATTAAAGATTCCTGTCTTAATTCTTGAGCATGGAAAGGAAAAATGAAAGAGGAGAAAACAGAAATGGAGAAAACAACAATCTTCCCTCCCTACCAAGACAGGAAGGGTTTTCAGTGTGACCTCTCAGTGTGTCTTCACTCAGCCACTGCCTTCCCTACTACTGCCACATTCTGGTTCAGTTACTATTGTCCACACATGTCCTTCTTCCCTTGTAGTTCATCTCCATACTTCAGCCGAAGGGATTATCAAAACCCTTTGAAAATATTTAACAGACATCTGCATGCTGTGTAACAAACAGCCCCTTGAAACTACTGCCATTGGCTATGTTCATAAACATGAGATTTCAGCAGGATTCAGTGGAGCAACTCCCCTCTGCTCCAGAAGCCTAGGACCTCCCCTGGGATGACACCAATGGCCAGTAGACAGAAGTCTCTTTCTCCTTTGGGCAAGTCTGACTTGGGGATTTGTAGATGTCATTATCATTTATCAGCTGATATCTGCTGTTCTTTAGCTTATCACCAAGTATCCTGTTCACACACTGTCTTTAACATGGTGATTTCTGGGTAGTCAGACTTCAGGGCTTCATGAGAATGCCTTCCCAAAGACCAGGGTGGACTGCAAAGCTTCCAATGACCTGAACTTGGAGATCTCAGGACCTCACATCTACCAGATTCTCTTGGTCAAGCAAGTCACTAGGACCAGTCAGAATTCAGAGAGAGAGAGGAATTAGATTCCAACTCTCAATGAGCAGAGTAGCAAAGAACTTGAAGAAATACTTAATTTTTATAAAAACACGTTGGATCATGTTACCCTTTAAGCATACAACCTTCCAAGGCTTCCCATTGCTTTTCAGATAGAATCCAGTACTCACCCCAAACAGCCTGCATGTTCCTGCTGACCAGACTCATCTCACAGTGTGCTCTCAGAGCCCTGCTCTGTGTATTTCAAATCCACTGATCCTTTATTTCCCTAACTATGGTCATTGTCCCACCTCATGTTCCTCTCTTTGTGCATTGTCTAGCTAAAGCCAAGCTATCTCCCAAGACTCTGTTTAAATGTCACTTAGTAGGGGCAACCTTCACTGACCTATGGGTGCACTCAAACTGCCCTGTCGTATCCTTTCTTAGCATCCAGAATCATCAAATAATTGGTTGTGATTTAGTACATGCTTCACTGAAGTCCGATGAAGCCAAGGGCATAGCGTGTTGTTCAGAGCTATTTGCATAGCACCTAGAAAACTGTCCTGCACACAGTTGGCACTTAATAAATATTTACTAATGAGTCAACATTACTTTAGCTAACCTTAGGAAAGAGTGTTTATCTGTGCATCTCAAATGACACTGACTCTGTGAGATAATAGTCTCCCAAGACATTCTGGATCTTCACCGTCCAGTAGGGTATCACTGGCCATGTACAAGTATGGCTGGTCTGAATTGAGGGTGCTATAAAATACATACTTACCCTTTTCCAAAGACATGGTGTAATGACAAAGGGTATCAATTGTCTCGATATTTCATGTGAATGACATGTGGAAATGATAATCATTTTGATATATTGTGTTACCTAACAATATTATTAAAATTGAAAACTAATTTCACCTCTTTCTTTTTACCTGTTTATGTGACTTTTTGAAAATCTGAAACCACATATGCAGCTTGCGTTTGTGGCTCATGATATATTTTGTGAGATAAAGCTGCTCTAAAGAGAAGGTTCTAGGGTGAAATGTACTTAGAGAAAATCTGCACGCCTTCTTACTCTTTAGAAGGTTTACGATGAACGTATCAAAGGCCCTGAGAAGTCCTGCAGCAAAACTGCTGTCAACTTTAAGCCAGCGTTTTTCAAAGCTGATTGGACCATTCATAGGTCTAATCTTTTTAAGACCTTGGATATTTTTCTCCCATGAACCACACTCAGGGAAACATGATTAGGTGACTGCCACCCTGCTGCATGGCCCTGAGGTCATGGACATGGTTCATGTAACACTGAATCTTATTACGGAGATTAGAAGCAGAGCCTATTGAAGGACATTTTTATTTGTGGAGGGGAGGGGATGGAATCAGAAAGATACAGGGGAAATGCCACATTCAAGGTCTTTGGCAGAATCACACAGCCCCACACATAAAGTCATATAAACACACATGTTCCCGCCAGAGGCTGGAAGCTGCATCTACTTTGATGGAGTGGACAGGGTCTCACCAGCCCCAGGGTTGCGGGCAGCCCACACTGGGCTCTTTACAGACAGCTGAGGCTGTTCCTTGGTTTGCCTTATTTCTCTAGTTTGCTCAGTTTGCTGAAGGGGCAAACCAAAGGAAGCACACAACTTCAGGTCCATAACATGGGTGGGTGCAGTGTCCGAGATAGAGGGGAGAAGTGTAAACCATGTGGTCAACAAGGCACCAGATTGCCTTGTGATTTCCTTCCAGAAATGTGGGCCCTTTTTTCTTTCTGCAGTGAAGAGTGGATACTTTCTCACGGGGCTTTCTGAATTTTATTTTTAATGGGCAAGATGAGAGATTTAAATGTGCCACTTCTCAGCACAGAATCCTCAAGATGTTCCTATGGACTATGTCCCAAGCCCCGTGCTTGTTTTAAAGGTGCTTGGTCCTCAAGAAAGGCATTCTGTGAACCTGAGAAATAGTCCATCTCCCTATGAGACAGGATTGCAGCCTCTTTTAAATTAATCCCACATGAACTGTGACTTCTTTGCTGGACTAACCAGAGCTTGAGGCAGTCTTGATAGTCTCACCACCATCTGCTCATCTTGGGGCTAGACTTTCCCCGACAAGGCTGCTTGTCCTCTATCAGAGCAAATGCTGGCCTCCCATGAGTTCCTAATTCTAATAAGGGTTTCTATTTTATCCCCTTACCTCTCCTCCAGTTGGTATTTCCCAACGTCTTTTATACCCTCTTCCCCAACAATTCAACCCTAACAATGCTCTTCCCTTCCTGAGTCATCTCTCCTTTTCTCTCTGAAGTTCATCCCTTCCACACTGTAGGATTAGAAAGAACACTGCCTTGCATTATTCTCACAGAGCAGAGATGCCAAGCATTTCCCCAGAAGCATAAATCTTAATTCCCATCCCTGCTACAAATCGTAAATAACCCTAGCCCAGGTATTATTAAAAAGAAGGAGACAGAAAGCCAGGCAAAACATAATGAAACGGTATTAATTGATAACTAAACAGATTTTCTATCTTTCTCTCATATAAATTTTATAGCAATGATTTTGTTGAATTGCTTCTGCTGGCATTGAAAATTTCATATGATGTGCATATTTTAACTCTTTCTAAGCTCATTTGGGGAAAGAACAACAACAAAATGGTGATTTAAAAATCTAAAGCAGGCTGGGCATGGTGGCTCATTCCTGTAGTCCCAGCACTTTGAGAGGCCAAGGCAGGCAGATGGCTTCCATCCAGGAGTTCAAGACCAGCCTGGGTAACATGGCGAAACCCCATCTTTACTAAAAACACAAAAAATAGCTGATCACACTTCTGTAGTCCAAGCTACTGAGGGGGCTGAGGATAAAGGATTACTTGACCCCAGGAGCTCAAGGCTGCAGTGAGCCATGATCACACCACTGCACTCCAGCCTGGATGACAGAGTGAGATCCTGTCTCTAAATAAATAAATAAATAAATAACAATCTGCAGCAATTCAATTTATTCAAAACACTTTACCCAGAAATAACTTGCAGATTACCCACGTAAAAACCAGTGGTAGCTCCTAGAACTAATAACCTTAAATATTAAGAGAAAATGTTCCTGGCTGGTACACTTCAAGCCAAAGTTGTATCATTTAAGACTATTGTAAACTTAACTTTCTAATTAGCTGAATTTATTTAAATTTCCCAACAAATAAAATGAACCAATGTTTCCCAAATTGTGTTCCATTAAATATTTCTCAGAGAGGGTTTGAAAGTTCTGCATCTGAATATGGGCTTTGGTGGTCAATAGATTTGGAAAGTACCTCAGAGTAGAGATCTACTTAGAATAGAATGTACCCAAGCACAGTAAAAGTGCTGAGATATTTTGTTGTCAACATACCTGTTTCACTTCAGCTAATCTTCTTTTCCAAAGCTTATTTGGGCACAAAACAGTTTATTTTGAGCTGCATCTCTTATTTTTTCTTAGAACACCAGTTTAGGAAGTGTGAAAATATACAATGATACCTGGTATACAATGGCATGGTTTATTTTATGTTACTCCGCTCAGCACACCTAACCATTTCTCCCTCATTTTAATTTTGCATTTAATCATAGAATATTGTGCTTTTCTTTCCAGTTTCAAATATATTTGCAAAATATCAATTTTTACCCCAAAGTCCATAAAAATACTCCTATGGTATTCCAAAATTGTAGCCATGAAATAGAATGAGCTGTGATGTCACTAAGATCTTAGAATAATTTCTCACTGGCACTAGAAAACTATTTCAGCAGAATTCATGATGATGATGATGATGTATATTTCATAGTCAGTCTCCTCCTACCATTTATGGTGCTCTTCAGAGGTGATAATTCCGTCTTTTGAAGACCTCTGGATCACAGGAACAAGAGCAAGGACAACACTGAGAACAAGCCAGAGCCCTCCTGAAACTCCCCATTCCTCACTTGCCCTTGACTGCAGCCTCTGAAAAGGGACGTTGGCCCTGTACCAACTTCTTTCTCCATCCAGAATAGCACTTATGGAATGGGGCCTCTCAGTGTGGGAATATTCTAACCAATACCTCTGCATTAGTCTGTTTTCATGCTGCTGATAAAGACATACCCAAGACTGTGTAATTTATAAAGAAAAAGAGGTTGAATGGGCTCACAGTGCTGCCTGGCTGGGAATGCCTCACAATCAGGCTGAAGGTGAAAGGCACATCTTACATGGCAGCAGGCAAGAGAAAATGAGAGCGAAGTGGAAGGGGAAGCCCCTTATAAAATTATCAGATCTCATGAGACATTCACTACCATAGAACAGTGTGGGGAAAACTACCCCCATGATTCAATTACCTCCCACTCAGCCCCTCCCATGACACATGGGAATTAAGGGAGCTACAATTCAAGATGAGATTTGGGTGGGAACACAGCCAAACCATATCATTATAATTTTCACTTTGCCCCTAAAGAAAGAATATTGCTTTCTACAAAGATGAAATCACTGGAAAGATTGAATTTATTTCCTAAAAAATCAGAATTAAAGGGAAAATGAGGCATAGGAAATTTGTATCCAAATAACTTGAAGCACATTTCTTATATATGATGTTCTTTGTAGACTTCCTTTGACGGATTGGAACCATTTATCTTGCTGTGATTTCACAGCACAGGCATAATTGTGATTGTTTTATTAGTTCTTTGCTGATTAAGTGAAACATAATTCTCTTTTAAAAAAGTATGAAGTTAGTTGATTTCTTAAAAGGTATGTAAGAATGTAAACACAGGGATTCTTATCAGCGGAAGAAAATGACTCAGTGGCAGGACTGTGTTTTCATGCTGCTAATAAAGGCATACTCAAGACTGGGTAATTTATACAGGAAAAAGGTTTAGTGGACTTACAGTTCCACACAGCTGGGGAGGCCTCACCATCATAGTGGAAGGCATGGAAGAGCAAGTCATGTCTTACATGGATGGCAGCAGGCAAAGACAGAGAGCTTGTGCAGGGAAACTCCCCCTTATAAAATCATCAGATCTTGTGAGACTTACTCACTATCACAAGAACAGCACAGGAAAGACCTGCCCCTATGATTCAGTTACCTCCCAGTGGTTCCCTCCCACAATATGTGGGATTTCAAGATAAGTTTTGGGTGGGGATCCAGCCAAACCATATCAGACTGAATATAAAGTGGAAAGATATTTATTCCCTAGAGGCTAAAAGGTGCATTTCCTCTGAGCTGTGAGCTCACCCAGAAAAGTGGGCTGCTCAGCTGCGACAGCCCAGGTCACTCTCTGCTCTTTCCTGGCTGTGTGACCTTGGGTACCTTCTTTAACACCTGTGCATGCATTTGGTAAAACTTGGGGCTGGCCTGGGTTGGAGGCCAAATTCAACCACAAGCCAGCCAATGTCAGCCAGCTAGAAGATTTGTACTTGAAAAATATTTGTGTTTGACAGTGTTGACCTGTGCAGTGCTTAAAATATTCTTTTGAATAGTTGCCAACATTACACATTTTAAAGGTAACATAAAATCTGGATTTCCAGCTCCTCTGGAAGAATTATAAATCTGGTAATGCAGGCTGTCATTCCTACCTGGCAGCTCTGGGAGTGGCTTTAATTGTTCTTCACTCCAGCTCATCAGTGCCCCCATCACCCCCTTGTGGCCCCAACACTTAGACAAAGTGCCAGCCGCCATTTATGTGGCTATCTCCTTATTATAATTCAGAAACATTAAATGATTTATTTCTATCTAAAGTAGAGTATATGTTTCAAGAAAATGAAATATAACATTTTTATGGAAATAAGAATGTGAATTGGCTAGGTGCAGTGGGTCATGTCTATAATCCCAGCACTCTGGGAGGCCATGATGGGTGAATCACCTGAGGTCAGGAGTTTGACCCCAGTCTAGACAATGTGGCAAAATCTCATCTCTTCTAAAAATATGAAAATTAGCTGGGCGTAGTGTTACATGCCTGTAATCCCAGCTACTCAGGAGGCTGAGGCAGGAGAATAGTTGAACCTGGGAGGCGGCGGTTGCAGTGAGCCAAGATCACACCACTGCACTCCAGCCTGGGGAACAGAGTGAGACTCTGTCCTCCACCAAAAAAAATTGTACATTAAGCACATATGTAAGTGAAGAACATCTTATTTTTTACTTAAAACTCATTTGCCTTTGCTCATGTTTACTGATGTTTTGGCCTCTGATCATCTTTCACTCTGTAGCCTTTGGTGTAGAGCAGGGTTTGCAAAATGTGGATCACAGGCTCACAAAAATATTTATTTTTTTGTAAACAAAGTTGTAGTGAGACACAGCCATGTCACTCATTTGCATATTGTCTATGGCCACTTTCATATTACAATAGGACACTTGAGTAGCTGCAATAGAGACTGTGTATCTCTCAAAGCCAAAAATATTTATCATTTGGCCCTTTGTAAGAAAAAAGTTTGCTGACTTTTATTTTCAGCTAGGACACACAGAGAGCTTGGACTGTGTGATTACTCCTGGGCTCACAACAAGAAAAAATGCTGAACAGAATGAAAATCGATGACTTCTCTTGATTCATCAGAGGATTGAGGTCACAGGGCAAACCACTGGTCTGCAATCTGGAGAGACAGGTCAACACAGAGAATGACAGCCAAGGTCAACTTATAGGGGGCAGAAGCTCGCAGAGCCAGTGAGTGGTGGAAATGTGGAAATAGTAAGTTCAATGAATTGCTGGAGACTAAGTGTGTGAGGATTGAGCATTAATATTTCCTAAGAGCACCTACAGTTTTCCTGGGTTTTTCCTCCAGGAAGCTCACCAGATTCTCACATGAAGGTCAGAGAAAAATCCAAGTTCTGCATATGGGAAATGAGAAGGCAAATATTTGAAGCAAGCCCAATACATTATCCATAAGAAAACCATGTCCTCCAAGGAAAGCTACCTTACCAGAGCCTTGTCTGACTTGGGGAAATAAAAATTAGCCACTGGCGCCCCCCCCCCCACCATCCTGCCTGCCTCACGTAAGAGGAGGAAGAAAAGCTAAAACAACAATAAAAACAAAAAACAAAAACAAAACCACAGAGCACATCTGAAAGTCACAATTCAGGGACTCAGTTATATTGCAAGCTGAAATTTTATCATAAGATTATAGAGAGCTTCCCCTCCCTAACACCTCAGCATCACATCAACAAGACTCCAAAATAATACCAGTGCATTACAGCTAAGAGAGCTGCAAGATACAGCCTCTATTCAAGAATGAGTTCCTAGGGAAACACAAAGACAATGAGAGAGGAAAGTGAGATGAAATGAAAGGCTGTGTCACCTGCAGCTACATCAAACATTAAATACAGCTCAGATTCACACAAAACTTCATGCTAAAAGTCTAATTATATTAGATTTTATTATCCACGTTATGTCTGATTTTCAAGAAATAAAGAAATGAAAGGCAAGAAAAAATACATATGAAGAGGTAGAATAAGCATCAGAACCAGACTCATATATGGCAGGAATTTTGGAATTAGTCGATATGGAATTTAAAGTAACTATGATGAACAGAATTAGGGCTCTAATAGGAAAAGTAGATGGCAAGAAAGAACAGATGGATAATGTCAGCACAGGATGGGAACTCTAAGGATGAATTTAAAGGAGGTGCTAGAAGTCAAAAGCAGTGCTACAGAAATAAAAAATGCCTTTGATGAGCTCATTAAGAGACTAGATACAGACAAGAAAGAATCAGTGAGCTTGATGATATGTCAGGAGAAACTTTTCAAGCCAAAATGCAAAGAGAAAAAAAATGAATGCAAAAGTAGAAACAGAATGTTCAAGTCCTCTGGACAACTGCAAAAGGTATAACACTGTACATAATGAGAATCCCAGAAAAAGAAGGAGAAAAGGGAGCAGAAGATATATTTGAAATGACAATAGCTGACAATTTTCCAAAATTAACAATAGACACTAAATCACAGATCCAAGAGGCTCAGAAAAGACAAAACAGAAGAAATACAAAAACGTCTACATGTAGGCATATCATGTCCAAACTGTAGAAATCTAAAGAAAAGGAGAAAATAATGAAATAAGGCAGAGAAGAAAAACACCTTACCTGTAGGGAGATGAGGCTAATTGTTATACTGGACTTTTTGCCACAGGATACACAAGTAAGAGAGTGAAATATACAGCATTGAACAACAGCAGCAGCAGCAGCAACAACAACAAAAAACCCACCAAGAGAGAACTCTCTGTCCAACGTAATGATCATTTAAAAGTGAAGGAGAAATAAGGATTTTTGTCAGACACACACACAAAATGGAGGGAATTTTTTTTTTTTAACCAGTAAACCTGCCTTTAACATTTAAGAAAGGTTAAAAGAACTTATTTAGAAAAAAGAAAATGGCATAGGTCAGAAATCCAGATTTATATAACAAAAGGAGGAGCTTCATATGAATAAATGACAGTAAAATAAAATGTGTAAAGAGAATTAGAAAAAAAAAATCTGTTGTAGTTATGGACTTCAGCACCTCTCCAACAGCAATTGACAGAGCCAGCAGACAGAAAATCAGTAAGGATATGGTTGACCTATGTAACAATGCCATCAAACAACTGAATCTAATTGACATTCATAGAATACTTCATCAACAACAGCAGAATTCACATTCTTTACAAGTTTACATGGACTATTCACCAAGGTTATATTCTGGACTATAAAAGACATCTCAAGAAAATTAAAATCATAGACATCATGTAAAATATGGTCTTGATTATAATGAAATTAAACTTCAGTGGAATAAATTTAATAACATAAAGACAGCTGCAAATCTCTAAATATTTGGAGAATAACAAGACACTTCCAAATAACACGTAAGTCAAAGCAGAAATCTCAAGGGAAATTTAAGTTATTTGTAACTAAATGAAAATAGAACTTATCAAAATGTGGGATGCAATGAGATCACTGCTTCACAGAAACTTACAAGATTGAATGCATAGATTAGAAAACAAGAAAGATTTGAAATCAATAATCTAAGCTTCCACCTTAGAAAACTGGAGAAAAAAAAGTACAATATGAGCCTAAAACAAGCAGAAGAAAAAAAAATAGAACTTAGAGCAGAAATCAATTACATTGAGAACAGGAAACAAATAGAGGAAATCAGAAAAACTAAAATCTGGTTCTTTAAAAAGATCAGTAAAATAGGTAAACCTCTGACCTGGCTATCAAGCAAAAAGAGAGAATACATGAATTATTAATATTGGAAATAAAAGAGAGCTCATCAGGAATGCTTTCATAGATGTTAAAGGATAGTAATTAAAAGGATAATAGGGTTATGAAAACCCCTATGCCCATAAATTTGAATACCTGAATGAAATAAACTAATTTCTTGAAGGATGCAAACTATCAAGAGATACATAAGGAGAAACAGATATTCTGAATGGGCCTATATCAATAAAAGAAATTGACTCAATAATTAATAACCTTCCAAAAAAGACAGCAGCAGGTCTCAGTGTTTGCATTAGTGAAAGCTACCAACTCTTATAGAGAAAAATGATACCAATTCTTTACAAGCTCTTCTTAAAAGCTGGCCTGATATTATGGCCCATTCCTGTAATCTCAGCACTTTGAGAAGCCACAGCAGGTGGTTTGCTTGAGCTAAGGATTTCCAGACCAGCCCGGGCAATATGACAAAACCCTGTAAATACAAATAATCATCTGGGTGTGGTGGCACATGCCTATATCCCAGCTACTTGGGAGACTGAGGTAGAGGGATCACTTCAGCCTGGGAGACAGAGGTTGTAGTGAGCAGAGATCCAGCCACTGCACTCCAAACTGGGTGACACGGTAAAACCCTATCTCTAAAAAAAAAGGTAGAAGCAGAAGGAATATTTCCTAACTCATTTGATGAGGCCAGTATTATCCAAAACCAAAACAGATAAAGACATCACAAGAAAGGAAAACTACAGAGTAATAGCTCTCATGAACTTAGATACAAAATACTCAGTGAAATACTAGCAGATTAAATACAACAATGTATAAAAATAATTATGCACCATGATGTAGTTGGATTTATTCCAGGTATTGAAGGATGCTTTAATGTTAGAAAATTAGGGAATGTAACCTATCACACTATAGTAGGCTGAAGAATGAAAATCATATGATCATAACAACAGATGTGGAAAAGCATTTGGTAAAACCCAACAATTATTTGTGATAAAAAAACTTCTCAGCAAACTAGAAATACTGGGGAACTTCCTCAACTTGGTAAAAAAAAAAAAAAAAAAAAAAACCTGCACAAAACCTATTAAAAAATCATACTTACTTAGTAGTAAGAAACTATGTTTCTTCCCTCTAAAATTGGAACAAGGCAAAGATTTTCCCTTTCATCATTCCTTTCCAACATTGTACTGGAAGTTTGAGCTAATGCAGCAGGGCAAGAAAAGGAAATAAAATAGATACAGACTGGGAAGAAATAAAATTTTCTTTGTTCACAGATGACATGATAGTCTATATTGAAAATCTGAAAGAATCAACAAAAAAATTTCTGAAATTAATAAGTAGTCATAGAGGGTTGCAGAATATAAGACTAATATATAAAAGTCAATTGCAGCTGGGTGTGGTGGCTCATGCCTATAATCCCAGCACTTTGGGAAGCTGAGGTGGGTGAATCATGAGGTCAGGAGTTCAAGACCAGCCTGGCCAAATGGTGAAACCCCATCTCTACTAAATATACAAAAATTAGCTGGGCATGGTGGTGGGTGCCTGTAATCCCAGCTTCTCGGGAGGCTGGGGCAGAGAATTGCTTGAACCTAGGAGTTGGAGGTTGTAGTGAGCTGAGATCACACCACTGCACTCCAGCCTGGATGACAGAGCAAAACTCCATTTCAAAAGAAAAAAAAAAAAAAAGAAAGAAAGTCAATTGCTTTCCAATGTACCAGCAATAAACAATTGGAATTTGAAATGGAAAACCAATATAATTTCTATTAGCACCAAAAAACCCCACTTAGATATATTAATCTAACTATGTTATGTACAGGATTTACATGAACAAAAACTAGTAAACTCTAATGAAATAAATAAGATCTATAGAAATGGAGAGAGATTCTATTTTATGGTTAGGAAGACTCAATTTTGTTACCATCAGTTTTTCCCAACTTGATTTATAGATTCAGTATAATCCCAATCAAAATCTCAGCAAGTCCATTTTTACATATCAACAAGCTGATTCTAAAGCTCACATGGAAAGTTAAAAGACTAGAATAGGCAAGGAGATACTGTAGAAGAACCGTTAGAGAACTGACATTACTTGACTTCCAGACTTTCAGCAATCACTATCTTCTGGTGTTGGTGAAAGAACAGGCAAGTAGGTCAATGGAACAGAATGAGGGTTCAGAAGCAGATGCATGTAAATATATTAAACTGATTATTGACAAAGGAACAAAGACGATTCAATTGGGAAAGGATAGTCGTTTTCAACAAATAATTCTGGAACACCTGAAAATCCACGTGTAAAAGAGTCTAGACACATGATTTAGTAAACATTTTACAACACATGCTTTAACAAAAAAAAAAAAAATAACTCAAAATGAATTAGAGACCTACATATAAGGTGTAAAACTATACAACTACTAAAAGACAATATAGAAGACAGTCTAGGTGACCTTGGGTTTGGTTTTGACTTTTTAGATACAACCACAAAAGTATGATCAATGAAAGGACAAATTAATAAGTCAGTGCTGTGGTCTGAATGCATGTCTCTCCCCAAAATTCATGTGTTGAAATCAGTGTATAGTCTTAGGAGGTGGGGCTTTTGGGAGATGATTAAATCATGAGGCCTCTGCCCTTGTGAATGAGATTAGTGTCCTTATGATAAGCACCCCAGAGAGCTGCCTTGTCCCTTCCACCACGTGAGGACACAGCAAGAAACACCATCTATGAATCAGAAAGTGACTCCACACAAGAGCAAATCTGCTGGTGCCCTCATCTTGGATTTTCCAGTCTCCAGAACTGTGAGAAATAAATGTCAGTTGTTCATGAATTACCCAGTTTATGATCTTTTGTTATAGCAGCCCAAGCTTGCCAAGACAGTTGGACTTCCTTCAATTTAAAAACGTCTGCTCCTTTTGTTGTTGTCTATGCCAGGTTTGGTATCACAATGATGCTGGCCTCATAAAATGAGTTAGGGAGGAATCCCTCCTTTTCAATTGCCTAGAACAGTTTCAGAAGGAATGGTACCAGCTCCTCTTTGTATCTCTGGTAGAATTCTGCTATTAATCTGTCTGGTCCTGCACTTTTTTTTTTTTTTTTGGTTGATAGGCTATTAATTACTGCCTCAATTTTAGAACTTGTTATTGGTCTATCCAGAGACTTGATTTCTTCCTGGTTTAGTCTTCGGAGAGTATGTCCAGGAATTTATCCATTTCTTCTAGATTTTCTACTTTATTTGCATATTGATGTTTATAGTATTCTCTGATGGTAGTTTGTATTTCTATTGGGTCAGTGGTGATATTCCCTTTATCATTTTTTATTGTGTCTATTTGATTCTTCTCTCTTTTCTTCTTTATTAGTCTAGCTAGCAGTCTAACTAATTTCTTAACTTTTTAAAAAAAAACAGCTCCTTGATTCACTGATGTTTTTGAAGGATTTTTCATGTCTGTCTCCTTCAGTTCTGCTCTCATGTTAGTTATTTCTCGTCTTCTACTAGCTTTTGGATTTGTTTGTTCTTGCTTTTGTAGCTCTTTTAATTATGATGTTAGGGCGTCAACTTCAGATATGTCTAGTTTTCAGATGTGAGCATTTACGGCTATAAATTTCCCTCTTAACACTGCTTTAGCTGTGTCCCAGAACAATGAGAACATGTGGACACAGGGAGGGAAACAACACATACTGGGACAGCCGGGGGTTAGGGGTCCAAGGGAAGGGAGAGCATTAGGACAAATAGCTAATGCATGTGGGGCTGAAAGCCTAGATGACAGATTGATAGGTGTAGCAAACCACCAGTGCACATGTACACCTGTGTTAACAAACTGCTTGTTCTACACTTGTATCCCGGAACTTAAAATAATAATAATTTTAAAAAGGCTTCTGCTCAGTAAAAGACATAACTGAACAATGAAGAGCATCAAAAGACAAGCCACAGATGGAGAGAAAATCTTTGTGAAACACTTATCAAGAAAGACTTGTATCCAAATGTATAAAGCAGCCTTAAAGCTCAACAGTATGAAAACAAATGATCCAATGTTAAAAAAGAGCAAAAGATCTGGTAAAGCACCTCACCAAAGAAGACATAGAAGTGAAAGACAAAACATATGAAAAGATGATCAACATTATATATTGTTAAATAAAGTTTAATTAAAACAATAATGAGATATTACTCTATAGCTACTAAAATGGCTTAAAATTCAAAAAACTTATAATACCAAGTGCTGATGAGATTTAGAATAACAGAGATGGTAGAGTCACTTTAAAAGACAGTTTGGCAGTTTCTTACAAACTAAACATAATCTTACTATAGGACCCAGCAATCATACTTCTTGACATTAATGCAAATAATTTGAAAACTTATTTTCCCATAAAAATACACACATGAATGTTTACTAAAAGCAACCGAACTAAAATCAACCAAAGTGTTCTTCAGCAATTCAGTGAATAAGTGAACTGTGTACATCTGTACAATAGAATTTTACTCAGTGATGAAAAGAATGATCCATCAAGCTACAAACAGACAAGGAAGCACCTTGTCTTTATGTGCAAACAGCCACACAAGAAAAGCCAGTCTGAAAAAGACACATAGTGTATGGGTCCAACCACATGACATTATGGAAAAGGCAAATATTGAGATATTGTCGGTGATGGCCAGAGATGTAAAGGTAGGAAGTGGGGAAAGATGAGCAGGATGAACAGCAGGGATCTGTGGGGCAGTGAAACTCTTCTGCATGGCACTAGTTTGGTGAATACATGACATTACACATTTGTCAGAATGTACAGATCGTACCACACAGAGCACAGCTTAATGTAAATTGTGGCCTTTAGTTAATAGCAAATTTACCACACTGTTGCAAGATGTTCATAATATAGGGAATTGGGTGTAGAGGGAGTGGCAGGGGACAGCTGGGTGTAGGGGGAGTGGCAGGGGAGACAGTACATGGGACCTTTTTCTACTGTGGCCCTAATTTTTCTATACACCTGCAACTGTTCTAAGAAATAGGCCAGGCACAGTGGCTCATGCCTGTAATCTCAGGACTTTGGGAGGCTGAGGTGGGTGGATTACCTGAGGTCAAGAGTTTGAGACCAGTTTTGTCATCATGACAAAACCCCATCTCTATTAAAAACAAAAAATTAGCTGGGCATAGTGGTGGGTGCCTGTAGTCCCAGCTACTTGGGAGGCTGAGGTAGAAGAATCGCTAGAATCCAGGAGATGGAGGCTGTATTGAGCCAAGATGGTACCAGTGCATTCCAGGCTAGGAGGCAGAGTGAAACTCTATCTCAAAAAAAGAAAAAAGAAAGAAAGAAAATGAAGTGAAAAAACCTTTTACTGTAAAAAAGATAGGTTAAAAAAGAAAAAAAAAACAGCTTGCAAACTTTTGCTCTAGAACCGTGAACCTAAAACTCTATGAAATGCTTGGTACCCCATTTCTGTAATTAAACCAACAAAAGAAACATTTTATTTGTTTGAAGAAGATATTTTTCCAGGAAATAAAACATAAATATGAAACATACAAGGTCATATAGGGAGAGTAGATTATTTTTCTTTACCCTGTGAACTATTCCTCTCTGCTTGTAACAATGCCCTCCAATCAGGCAAAAGCTAGCTTAAACCAGTAAGAGCCAATCTGGCTTAGAAATGATGGCTGCACATATGCATTATATAGTAAGTGCTTACTATTTATTGAGAGCGTGTTTTATTAGATTTGGGTTTCTGAAAATGTGATAAATTAATTGGGTTGGTAAAATTAACTAGCAAAAATATTTGTAAAAAGCTATCATCTTAATTGCAAATGAGTGTATAAACTGTTTCATTTTAAGGGAAAAGACAAGTACAGAAGATGATCCTGTTTATTTTATTTTTAATATAACATTGCGTTGCCTTACCTATTATGTTGTGATGAATTCTGGAATGCTGAGGAACCTGAACATATATAGATATGTAGATTTATATATATGATATATTTACAAAATGAGGAACCTGGGAGCTATTTTATTTTTCCCCAAGAGTGATTTTCAGCTATAAAACTGTAATGTAAGCCAGGTCTTAGATCACATAAAAAGCATTCTATATTTCCCTTAACATTATCTAAATAGAGTTCAATAGTTTTTCTTGATGTGCACATTTAGTATCACCCAGTATGGTCAGGGGTGCAGGGAGTAGGTTATCTTCAAGATATTTTCATGTTGCAAGAAATTACCACAATTCTGTCTTCTGTTGTTGTTTTATTTTTAAGATATTTACCTGCCAAGCATACAGCCTTATTATACTTTCCAACCTCCCCAATTAAGAAAATTTTGGTTCTTTGTGCTGTAGAACTCTGAGTAGATAAGGGATTTCTTCTTTTATCTGAACTGAATAACCTAATATCTACAAAATTCAATAAACTCTTTGACAAAAATGGTCATCAAGTCACCTTATGTTCATCAGCTCCCACCCATCAATGAATATCAGAATGTGGGCTCTAATATGCTTTAAAATTAGTCCTTCCTTTAAAAAGTGTCATTCATGGGAAGCCCTCTTGTATTTGAAAGCAAGTATCAGAAAGTTGAACAGTGTTACCAGTCCTGCAGATGTGAAAATATCTTGAGCGTTTTCCTAAAACGTCTACTTTTCTAGGTAGTAGCTATCTATTATTATGGGACAAGGGAGTCAGCTCTGTTAATGTGACGATATTAGGGTATTTCTTGCTACACACTCACATGCTCTTTTAAGGCTTACCCCCAGAGCATGGGCTCAGCAAACCACTGCAGAGAAAACAGCCTGGTCCTAGTGCTCCGCCTTGTGCTAGTCCTTGTGCAAAGGAAAAGCACAGGCCGGCAGGGACTAAGAATAAGGCCAGACGCACAAATCCACTCATACAGAGCCCAGAGGCCACAGTTTGTCACACATGGATCCCAGTAGCAACAGGGGTGACGTTAGGTGCCAGGATACTCCGTCTCATTCAAGTCAAAAATTTTACTTTGCCTAAAGCATTTCTAATTCACGATGTTTGGATCCAAAGACCGTAGTAATGTTACAACTTGCTTCTTTGCTATTTTCCTTTCTTTTAAAAATGTAGTGTCGTCAGAACATCCCTTTCAATATAATATTAAACTATATTTGGGTCTGGTCTTATAAATTGGAACCAGAGTATGTGGTTGAGTTGTGCCTCATCTTTTCTGTTGATAAGTGTTTTACTTGAGGAGGTTCAGAAGAGCTGACTTTCAGCTACAAAGGTTGTGTTCCTATTGCTGAGGCAAACAGCACCCTCGCCTGTAGGACAGAGCTCGGCTGTGTGTTTAAGCAGTGGGAGTCTTTCACATGCCTTTGAATGGAGCTGGCTCATAGAAGACCAGTATGTGCCTTTCTCTAGCAATTTTTCTTTTCCTTCCTTCCTTCCTTCCTTCCTTTTTCTTTCTCTCTCTCTCTCTTTTTTTTTTTTTTTTTTTTGAGACATGATCTCACTTTGTCACCCAGGCTGGAGTGCAGTGGCATAATCATGGCTCACTGTAGCCTCGACCTCCTGAGCCCAAGTGATCCTCCCACTTCAGCCTCCTGAGTATCTGGGACTGCAGGTGTGCACCACAATGCCTGGCTAATTTTTGTATTTTTTTTTTTTTTTTTTGAGAGATGGTGTTTCACCACGTTGCCTAGACTGGTCTCAAACTCCTGGGCTCAAGAAATTCACCTGCCTCAGCCTTCCAAACTCATGGGATTTTAGGCATGGATATGGAAAGAAATGCACAGCTGGTGGTAAAATGAGAGGGAAACACAATGGCACTTGGTGGCACCAAGAAAGGCCTGACCTGTGCTGCCTGGGCTGGGAGGATTTCAGAAGGTGTCCTATTTGAAGGAGCACCCAGTGTTAGTTGCTCACCTCACCCAATTTCTACCTGTCCTTCCATTGGAGAGCACACAGTATTGGGCTCAAGAGCATGAGACATTCTCAAGTGAAATCTCTTTAGTGCCTGGGGTCCCCTCTACAAAGACTGAGATTGCTGTCTTGGCATCAGCCTCCCCTACCCCAAGCAATGCCAACAACACAATCAGTTGTTCCCATTGCCCAACCCAGTTGAGAGCCCACATCTGTTACTGTAGACAATCAAGTTATGTTGTAGCAAGTGGCACTCTGTTCACACCTAACTCTGCTCCAGCATCATCTGCAGGTCATCATCCCAACACTGTCTCAGTGGCTACTCTTTATCACCCCCTACCCTGTGCCAAATATTGTGCTAACTAATGGGCTGGCAGATGTCATTTTATTCAATACTCGTGGCAATCTTGAGACAGTCTTTAGTGTTTTTATTTTTCAGATGATAAGAGTGAGATTCAAAGAATACAAGTATCTTGCCCAAGGTCATACTCCTGACAGGACAGGCCAGGATTACTGCCCAAGCGAGTCCATTTAGTCCCAAACTCCTGTCTGCTATTGTGATAATCTATGTCACACTGTAAAATTCCTATGCTGGTTGCCTTCCAGGGACTCATGGCTTTGCAGAATCTCCACCCACAAGCCACACATTTCCAGACTCTCATGCACAGTGTATTACTGTCCCAAATCTAGTATTGATTAATATTTTCCTGTTTTTACCTTTAAGAGAGTGGCCCGTTTTTGACTCTATCCCAAGAAGTTTTGAGGCAAGGGCATCTTCCTACAGGCCTTATGTATGAAAATAATTCTCCACAATTTTAAGTATCATAGCTCCTGAGATCAACTAAAAAGGGACTTGTGAGAAAGCACAATTTTGTATCAAATATAATAGGATAAATGAATGGACGCAAGTAACTTTCTGAAAAAGCAAAAGCATAAACAGAAAGAAAAAGAAAAATACCATGCTGTTTAACCTATGTCCATAGGAGCAGATTAAAGTTTCTATTTTGGAACACGAGATTCCGTGGAAAACATTTGTAGATAGGTAGCAAATGTTAGCAGCTATTTAAAATGCAATCTGACTTACTGATGAACATCAGAAATGGATACTTGGTCACTTGGAAATTCAACCTACATTTCCTGTGTGTAAAGAATGCCAAACTGGCTCAGATTATCTGAGCATTCTAGCTCTGAATAGTAAAATAACAGTGAGGAACTCATGACCATGGTACATGATGCTTTCAAATAATTTTAAATAGTTTTATAATATTGAATCATTGTGGCCTGGTACAGTGGCTCATGCCTGTAATCCCAGCACTTTGGGAGGCCAAGGCTTGGCCAACATGGTGAAACCCCATCTCTACTAAAAATACAAAAAATTAGCCAGTTGTGGTAGCATGTGCCTGTAGTCCCAGCTACTTGATAGGCTGAGGTGTGAGAATCTCTTGAACCCAGGAGGCAGAGGTTGCAGTGAGCCAAGACCATGCCACTGCATGCCAGCTTGTGTGACAGAGCAAGACTCCATCTCAAAAAAAGAAAGAAAAAAGAAAAAACACCATGAAAAGGTGAGGGATTTGAATGCTAATAGGTGAGGCTACAAAAGCATGACATAAGTTTAGGAGTCTGGCCTTTATTCCAAAGACCAATGATTTCAAGAATTATTAATAGCACAGACTTAACACAATAAAATAACAAAATCCTTTTTTTGTGAAGTTTCAATATATAAAACATATACCTTGACTGATAAATAGCGTGGTTTAAGTTAACAGGTTTCTAAGGCAGTACCACACTTCAGTTTAAGGCCTAAAATATTTTCAGTACTAATTTTGAACTCTAATCCAGAAATTATTTTGGCTCTTCAAACATTTAACTTAGTCAAATGTATTTTGTTTTGCATGTTTTAAAACTCTGTTTCCGTGTAATTACTGGTACAATATCTGCAATTCATTTGCTCAACAAATATTTGCATGCTTGTGGGTCCTTCTGAACTCTTTTAAGGACTGGGGAAAGCAATAAGTTAGAATTTAATCTAACTGTGTCTTCCTGGGGCTTATATTCTGTGAGAGGGAAAGACAATACTCATAATCCATGGTGGTCCAAGTGCAGTGAAGAAAATAACTGAGGGTGATGCTGTAGAGATGACATGGGGTGTGGGGTGATGGATGCGATGGTCAGGAATGGTTCTCCAAGGTCTCTCTTGGCAAGTGACGTTTAAGTCAAGACTTGAATGCAAAGGAAGAAGCCAGGCAGAAGGAACAGCATTGGCAAACACACAGAGGCAAGAAGCAGTCTGGTGTTTTGGAAGAAGAGGAAGGAGGGTTGTTTCAGAGTGGACAGTTAAGGAGATGGATGGTGAAGTGAAACAGACAGGCAGGGGTGAAACCACTACACCTTAAAAACCATAGTGAGGTCTTTGAAATTTATTTTAATTGGAACAGGAAGCCACTGTCCAAAACCAAATAATACTTGACCTTTTTGCTGCCTATTTGAGTCTCTTTAACTTATTAAAAATGTTATTAAGATACACAAGCCCATGCGACTGTGATATTTGATATTTATTTAATGTAGTTTATCAGATATTTCAACTCTTTGAAATATTCTTACTGATACCTTACCTTAAGATAACTACCTAAACTCCTTAGGGAGTAATTGCATTGTCAGGATAATTTTTCACTTGAAAAATATAATGTTTTATGTATGCAAAAAACAGATTATAAAAGAAAACAAGAGTGGATTTTGCTCTAAAACTTGAATGGGGTATTACCGCCTTCCTGACTGTTGTAGACCACCTTCTTAAATGTGACATATTTAGTGATTCTGAATGCCAGCAGGCAGCGGGGTCAGCGGGGATTCCTGGCTAAAGCTGAAGTAAGACTTGGTCCCTTACTTGCTCTGTAATTTTTGGGCAGATAATGTGGTTTCTATAACATGCAATTCCTTCATTTGTAAAATGGGTCCAACAAGCTAATACATTAAAAAATTATTGGTAAGCTGTTAGAAATCTAATGCATTTTCTCCAAATAGCCTGGGCCATTTAGAGTGCCAACATATATTTGGCATATGGTTAAGGGATTGAAGTGAAAAGTATTAAATTAGAATTCGATATGTTCCTATTATAACTATAACCACTTCTTGGGAACAACCCCAGAGTTCATGTATATTTGCACCCTGTTACCTCACTTGGTTCTTTCCAAACTCATTTTGAGTAGAATTATTCCAAGAAATTTAACCCTAGTGGACACTTCCTATTCCTCACAATATAACATACACTCACAAGTACACTCCTTTCATCTCTTTCAAATGTCCATCGTACTGGGATAGAAAACAAGTTAACATACGATTTTTCAGCCTTACTTATGTCAAATGGTAAGGGGGCTTTTAACAAATGACTTCACATATCAACTAGTCTTATGTGTTTAGGTACCAGGTGGGTGCTCAGTTCTTTATTGGCAAAGGTGGTGAGGGCATTTTAATCTTGGAATTCCCAGCCTCCTGAACTATGAGGGAAAAAAAAATCTGTTGTTTATAAGTGTATTGTTCTGTTTCCATACTGCTGCAAAGAACTGCCCAAGACTGAGTAATTAATAAAAATAAAAAAATAAAAGGCTTAGTTGACTTACAGTTCCATATGGCTAGGGAAGCCTCAGAAAACTTATAATCATCATAGAAGGCAAAGGGGAATTAAGGCACCTTCTTCACAAGGTGGCAGGAAGAATTAATGCAGGAAGGTCTACCAGACACTTAAAAAAAAATCCAATCTGATGAGAACTCCTTCACTATCACGAGAACAGCATGGGGGAATCGCTCCCATGATTCCATTATCTCCACCTGATCTCTCCCTTGACAAATGGGGATTATGGAAATAATGAGTTTACAATTCAAGATGAGATATGGATTGGGGAACACAGCCAAACTATATCAATAAGCGATGACATTTTGTTATAGCAGCCTGAATAAACTAAGGCAGTTGGTTAGAATACATGTTTTTAAGGCAAAGATGAGGAACGAGAAGAATCCTGGACCTCACCCTGATAACTGCATAGTTTAGAAAGACATTTAACCCTCCAAGATGCTGCTTCACCTTAGAAATGACAAGGATGATATTGGTACAGGACTTTCAGAAGTGAGGTAATGTTCAAAGGTTACAAAAGGAAGACACAAGTGTAGCCTCTTCTTAGTTTCTTGGTAGTTTTGACTTTGAGATTTATTTTTTAAAGTAATAGTGTCATTATTATTGCTATTACTAGATATAACACCTATTGGCTGGTCACTGTCACCAACACTATACAAAATCCTTTAAATATGTTACCTCATTTACTCCCCACAGTGACACCATTAAGTCAGGGCTGTTTCCCCACATTTTACACAAGGAATCTGAAATCAGAGAATTTAGTCCACTTTCCATGTTCACATGGAAACAAAGTGGTGGAGCCAGGATTGAATTCCAATTCTAAATGCATGGAGCAGAACCCCTCCAGAGGCTCCATGAATAGTTAACGTGCCCCTCTGGCCCAAGCATGTGTTAAGAAAGTGGACCTAATGATAGAGCACTAAACAGGGGATATTAGAGTCTTGCATTTATCAAAGTGCCGTTGACCATATCATGTTAATATTTTATATTTGCATACTTTTGTGTAAGTTGCAGACTCAGGATATGAAGCTAGTCCTTTGAGTCTCAGGTTGCTCTTCCCTGTGGGTAAAAATCCTGTCTCACTTTGGGTTGATTTCTTAGTTACATTGGGAATTCATATTCAGTGTTTGGAATTTCTGACCAAATGACAGAAACTGCCTACTAGTTCCCATCCACTGAAGACATAACATCTACCAATTCAGTTCTCAGGAAGAAGAGTTATTATGTTTAGATTTATTTTTACCTCTTAAACTGGTGAGTGAGAGGAGAAGAGAGTGTTGACTTGGAATGGTGGATTAAAAAACCATGAGCCAGTTCGTTTGTACATAATTTTTGGATACGTTATCTAGACATAAGCTACCAGAGGACAAAACAGTGTAATAAATCTAATATTTTCAAATAGCAGGGCTGGGATGTGTATAGAAGTTTAGCAGTGAAGATGGTTTTGTAATGATTGCACATGCTACATTGCAAACTCCATTCTTCACTATTCACGTACATATGATAATGTCGTATACATTGCCAAAGACGATTTCAAAAATGGCAGGCTTCTATTATAACTTTCCTTAGCTGTAATACCTTATATCTTAAAAGGGTGGTAATTTATTAGTGGTTTGTTTGTGTGTGTGTTTGTCCGTTTTGGAGATGGAGTCTTGCTCTGGGGTCCAGGCTGAAGTGCAGTGGTGTGATCTCGGCTCACTGCAACTTCTGCCTCCCAGGTTCAAGCAATTCTCCTGCCTCAGCCTCCCGAGTAGCTGGGACTACAGGCAGATGCCACTACATGGGGCTAATTTTTGTATTTTTAGTAGGGATGGGGTTTCACCGTGTTGGCCAATTCATTTGTATATAATTTTTGGCTACATTTTTGGCTGGTCTCAAACTCCTAACCTCGTGATCTGCCTGCCTCAACCTCCCAAAGTTCTGGGATTACAGGCATGAGCTACTGCGCCTGGCCTAACTTATTAGTTTTTATTGTTTCATTTTATTTAAGGAGAAAGCATGAAGTTAAACATTAATTGTACAGTATTGGCTGCCAAAGCATAGAAATTGTATTTTGGAGGTGAGAGCTGCAGGGTAAATTGCTGTTTCTTCATTGATTATTCCCAGGGGAAAAAAGTGACTTGTTGATAGATTGCAATTTTACTGTGAATTATAGTTATTTTCATGGTCTTTGAAAAACTAGGTGGAGAAGTAGAGAGGGATATGGTAGCAGGGCCAGGGTGTGTCACAGGAGATCATTTGCCCCAGTCTACCTTTTTTTCATGCAAATACGGTTTTGAGTTCCTAATTATAAAGTTGAAAAATCCAGCTCCTGAAAATGTGACTGCAGAATACTGATCATGGATTGCGATTTATTTTTCTTTACATAAATGTTTTCTTTTTTTTTCTATGAAAATAAAGTTTTTCTTTTTTTTTTCCTCGGCCAACATAATTTCCTTTGTTCTTATTCAGTTATCTTGTTAAATGTCTTTCCACATGTAGTGTGTATTATTTAATTTGTACTATGTGAAATGTTTTTCCACATGTAGTGTGTATTATTCAATAGGAATAATTGAATAATACATACAGAAAAATGCTGCCTTTTTTTTTTCTTTCATCTAGGTCGCGGGAGAATGAAAAACTAGAATCTTCATGAGCATCCCATACTATAAATATTTGTATGAAATTATAATTATTTATTACTTAGCTAAACAACCATTTTTACCCATCACTTTTTATGGGATCTATAGTAAAACAAAAATAAAGAAACAGTCTCCATGAGTTCAACAAGGAGAGTATATAGCTGTAAAAATGTCCATTTCACCACAGTTTTTCCTCATCACCACTTGCCAAAACTTACTGCATTCACTGATGTTTATTATAAAGGCTTTTACCATCCTGTTCAGTATTTAAAATTAATTACTTACTGCATTCATTGATGTTTTATAAAGGCTTTTACCATCCTGTTCAGTATTTAAGATTAATTACAACGGTATTCCCTGTTTAAAGATGTTGTGACCAATGTGGATTTTAAGTACATGACATTCACAAAGTAATTTCTTCCTGAACATATGACAGTATATATTAGGTTGGTACATAAGTAATTGCTATGTTTACCATTACTTTTAATGCTGAAACCCACAATTTTGCACCAACCTAATATCAGAGGGATATTTGATACAATTGTAAGCGAGTATGCTTAGGAGTCAGGTAGATCCTGCCTCTTTCCAGAGCAGCTGAGGGGCCCACCAAGGTCTGTGGCTGTAATTCTGAGTTGTGTGCATCAGGAATGCTGTTATGTCCATGTGTGGCAGCTGAAGGTGTCCCTCTGAAGTTTAGATTCTCCTTGTACCAATTTTGGAATCTCTGCAACATTGGGAAGCCATGCATCCAGTTGAATGGAAGCAGGTGAAAACAAGGCCACATAAAGTCATAGCTTTGTGGGCAACAATGCACCAGGAGTAGCTCTTTGTGTTCAAGAATCAAATGATGACTGTTGGCAGGGATTAAAACCAGGGCTGACTGAGTGCTGGTGCTTTGATCTTAGCCAAATTCACTGAGACAGCTGAAATTTCATGGAAAGATGACAAGGATTTCCTAAACCAAATGCAAATTGATGTTTAACTTTCAACTCCAGCTCACACCCGAAAGGTTTACAAGTGTGTGAAAGAGAATATCTGGCTTGTACATCAGAAAATAAATTTTACAAAATATTTCATTTGAATGGGCTAAAACTTTAACTGAAGCATCACTGAAAAAAATTACTCTCATTATTTAAATAATAATTATTTTCATAAGATTTCAATGACAGATATGCTAAGTAGAGATGATAAGACATTCTCAGAATTTGGGAAAGAGATAAGGCATTCTCATAATTTGGGAAAGATTTATCAAATGATAAACAATATTTTGTGATAAAGACCATGCATTCTCACTTAGTGGGTAATGCAGCTAGTTATGGGGTGCACATCATCTTTTTTCTTTAATTGACTGATGTGATAAAATATTGTATAAAACTTAGTAAACATTTTTCAATGTGAATGGATGCTGTAATTAACCTGTACTCACTAAAATTAGTGTGTAGATTAGCATTGTATTGGGAAAAATATGTAGTTATGTGAGTTACAACCCAGATTTTGTCATGGAAATTAGATGCTTTAAGCTAAGACAAGACCCTAGTGTTCTCATCAGAAATATGGGTAGATACAAATTAGATGATTTCAAGGTAATTTTCAGCTAAAAGCCTCTGATACGTATCCTTTTTCATAACCTCTGCAATGGATCCTTGTTTAATTGATGAGATTACTACAAGTAATATTAATTTGCTCCCAAGTCTTTTTTGTATGTTTGTTGATAGCAAGATTTCTTTAAGTAAAATAATTTTACCAGATTAAAAAAATTTTTTTTGGAAAAGATTGTGTCTTCTAATGTACCCCTTGAATCACTCATCTGCTCTTCTTTATTTTTGTATCATGGAATTAGTATCTTGTCTTCCTTTTCAAATGCTAAGTGATGTGGTCGTTACTGCCCCAAATGTCATATTTGCTACCACGTAGAGTTCAGCCTTCTTCTGTAGCCTAATTACGTGATACTAAGATTGTCATACTGTGTTATTAGCTTCAGAAATTTGCTTTAAAAGCAAACTGAGGGTTGCATCAGTATTGATATGGCAGGGTAGTGTTGAGTGGGTTTCTTAGGAAATTTGGGTTTCAAGCATGGATATTTGTCCAAATCTCTCTCACCTTCTTGGAAATATACACAGCTATGTTGCCAGAAATATCTTGCATCCTAAGGCTAACTGCAGCTGTCAGCATCAGTTGGAAGCTGGTCAGAAATGCAAAATCTCAGGCCCTGCCCCAGACCTCCTGAATCAGAATCGAATTTTAACAAATCCTCCAGTGATTATTACGCAATTGGAATTGGAGCAGTGCTGGGCTGAAACATCTTTCTCCTTATAACAGCATTGGGCCGGGTGCTTCCAAACACTCTTTCCCAAGATGCAGTGTTGTCATTCTCCTCAATCAATGCTGTCTCTGGGACACAGAACAACCAAACAAGATCTTCTGTCTTCATCTACTTTTATGTTGCTGTAAAGGATTACATGAGACTGGGTAATTTATAAAGAAATAGGTTCATTTGGCTCATGGTTCTGCAGGTCATACAAGAAGCATGGCTCCAGCATCTGCTTTTGGTGAGGGCTTCAGGCTGCTTCTGCTTATAGAGGAAGGCAAAGGGGAGCCACTGCACAGAGATCCCATGGCAAGAACAGAAACAAAAGAGCTCGGGCCAGGTGTGGTGGCTCACGCCTGTAATCCCAGAAATTTGAGAGGCCGAGGTGGATGGATCACCTCAGGTCAGGAGTTCGAGACCAGCCTGGTCAACATGGTGAAACCCCGTCTCTAATAAAAATACAAAAATTAGCTGGGTGTGGTGGCAGGCACCTGTAATCCCAGCTATTCAGGAAGCTGAGGCAGGCAAATTGCTTGAACATGGGAGGCGGAGGTTGCAGCGAGCCGAGATTGTCATTGCCCTCCAGCCTGGGAGACAAGAAAGAAAGAGAGAGAGAGAGACAGACAGACAGAGAGAGAGAGAGAGAGAGAGAGGGAGGGAGGGAGGTTGATTGGGAGGGAGGGAGGGGAAAGGAAGAAGAAAAGAGCACAGGTAAGGTGCCAGGCTGTTTTTAACAACCAGCTTTTAGGGGCACTCTCGTGGGAACTAGTAGAGAAATAATTCATTCTTTACTGCAAAGATGCCACCAAGCCATTTGTGAGAGATCCACCCCCATGACCAAAACACCTCCCACTAGGCCCCACCTCCAACACTGGGAATCAAATTACCTAAGAATTGGTGAGGCCAAACTATATCCAAACCATAGCACCTCTTATTTGATCAGTCACTACTGCTGAGAGGTTGGTGGAATAATTTTTCATTTAGCATTAAACAAGAACAAATAAATCCTCTCTGAAATTGCCCATGTATTTTTCTATGCTTTAAAAAAACTTGTAGATCTATGACCACTTATAAGCTTTTGAATATATGTTCTTTTAATCATTTTTCTTTAACATTCAATAGAGTATCTTCATGGATCTAATGGGCTCCAATATTTACCATCTCTCCAACCCTTTTTGTGTTTGTGTTAGTGCATTTTGCATTGCCATAAAGAAATACCTGACACTGGGTAAATTAAAAAACAGTTGACTTGGCTCACAGTTCTGTAGGCTGCACAGGAAGCATTGCCCCAGCATCAGCCTGGCTTCTGGTGAGCCCTCAGGAATCTTCTACCTGTGGTGAAAGGCAAAGGGATGCAGGGACGTGGCGAGAGAGGGAGCAAGGGCTAGAAAAGAGTGGTGCCAGGCTCTTTTTAACAATCGGCTCTTGGGAGCACTCTCTCTGGA
Organism: Cacajao melanocephalus; assembly: GCA_963573385.1. Lineage (NCBI taxonomy): Eukaryota > Metazoa > Chordata > Mammalia > Primates > Pitheciidae > Cacajao > Cacajao melanocephalus. Next base: position 106,695 of record CAUYLG010018703.1, read on the forward strand.
ACTAATAGAGCTGAAACTCACTCATTACTATGAGGAAGGCACCAAGCCATTTATAAGGATCCGCCCTCATGACCCAAACACCTCCCATTAGACCCCCCTTTCAACACTGAGGATCAGATTTCAATGTAAGATTTGGAGAGGACAGACATCCAAACTCTATCAGTGTTCTTATACCTTGGATCATCAGAATCATCAAGATGGATATTTGACAATTTCAGGTTCATAGCTCCCACCTCCAGTGCTTCCAGGGTGGAGAGACTCCCCGGGACCTGGTAACTGTGCAGAGCTCACCAGGGCTTCCAGTGAGCTTGGGCCCTGCTGACCTGACTTTGCAGAGTCCTTGTTTCTTCTTTGAGAGAGGGAGGTGTAATGAGAGCAGATATGTTGATGAATGTAAAAGCACTTCACAGACTGTAGCATTGACTGAATCCATGTAGCTTTGATTCTTCCATTCTGCAATTCTTTCTGATTTCTATGCTTTTCCCAGCACCTCACTGCCCTGCTGCCAGCACTTCTGAGATGAAAGTTAATCTCAATCCTTGTCATTCTCATAACACTCCAGCTTCATATTTTGAGCTAATTCCAAGATTTCTTTTATCTGACTTGCAAATGGATTGGCAAAATATATGTAATTCATTTATTGCCCAGGCTCGACCTGGTTACTTCTAAGGTAACTAAGGCTATGAAGCTGGAGTTACCTGTGCTTCAGGTGAGCTATGCCGGTGCCCCTGGGTAACACCAAGGAGCAGAACCTGACCCCAGCAGGCAAGTTCGTGGGAGGAATATCAGATTGTCTGTGCTTCTTTTCTTATGGATTTTTCCATGGCACATGTGGCAAGTGGGGATCAAATGAGGTCTTTTCTGACTGATACAGAATTACTTTCCCCTATAGCTTTTTTTGGGGGGCATAGTTTCAAGCACACTGGCAATTTTGCCTCATTCCTTAATGCAGCGGTATAATGCTTTTCAAAATACAGAAAAACGCCACTGAATTTTACTCACTTTGATCCTTTACTGTCTGGGTTTTTTTTTTTTTTTTTTTGTTTTTTTTTTTTTTTTTTTTTATGTATTTTTTTTTTTAATGAC